>CBVK0100352686.1:0-20706 GCA_900067695.1 Picea abies
AAACATCTATAATAATGGCTCAAACATTAACAAGCTTCAAGGCCTAGTCTTTGATGGTAGAATTGAAAATTCCATCACCATGAAGACCATTTTCGTAAAGGAAACATACATGTCATATTTGTCTTTCTCATCAAGAGAAGAAGTAGAAACAGTAAATGAAGGTGGCATTTCACTACCACCTTAGCCTTCTTGTGGTATATTTAAGGAGAGCAGCAGTGAGGAGAGTTCACAAACTCAACCTACACCTTCACTCAAATAAATCAGCAAACCAATCAGCAAGAGCAAGAAGATGAAGAAGACAAAGGGGTATACATCAAACAAGACATTTATTGTTTGTCATTGTTTCAAGAAGAGAGGCCATACCATATACAGTTGTTGGTATGCAAAGACATGCTCACACTCTGAAAAGAAAGGTCATATCGAGGCATCTTGCTCGAAGAATCAAGCCACATGCCACAGGATAGATTACTTCCAGAGGAGGAATGGAAAGAAGGCTTCTCCAACCCAACAACAACATTAGATGCACAGAGAGATGAGTATGTCAAATATTCCATACCATAGCACCAATAATGTTTTCCACCACTGCAAGTTGAGTGGAAATTGGGAAGCAAAGTGTTGGTGACTTCATTTGGAGCTTCACCCCAGAAACTACACAGTGAAGAGAAGAGTGTGGAGAGTGAAGATTGTCGCCAATGAAGAGTGGTTTGCCTCTCAGATCCAAGAGGAATAAGCCATCTAAGGAGAGATAGAAGAACATGAATTATTTATCACCAATGAGAAGGATAAAATGTTGATGACAAGGACAAACACATTCCAATGGTTGTGTTTGATATTGCATATAAAGAACCCTTTCTTGGAGATGTTTCGAAGACTGGTGCATGAAGGTCAGTTACCTTGGGGGTGTTTGGAGAACTTTGAAAGTGCATGTAAGCATGTGTAGGCACCAGATGGTTGTTTCCATTCTAAGAAGCAATTGATCCTAGCATAGGAATGCAACCACACTTCCCTTGGGGAATTGTTTTGTGATAGCAACATGTTGGGGTCACACTTAACAAGAAGACCGACATTTGACTTGGATTTATTGGTAGCCAAGATGGATTGTCTCCAAGTTAGAGAGGGAGATGGTAATGAGTGTTGATTCTAGATATTGGATTCAGAGATTGCTCATAGCTGAGATTCAGTGAAAATAGTGTTGCATTGCGAGAATAAGGGATCTAGAACAGAGCTAGTTCCAGTAGCCAGAGCCACAAGCCAGAGCCAGAGTAAGAGTTAGAATTGTAGCTAGGAGCAAGCATCAGAACCACGTTCCAGAGAAGTAGACAACACTAACCCAAATTGGTTTCCTTGAGATTTTGGAGACCAAAAATCCTCTTAATGGGGAGGTGTGATATTAAATGGATCCAGACTAAAGAATGGGTAAGACTCAATACCCAAAAAACAAATTGAAAATCAACCAATATTATGTAAACGATGTGAAACAATGCAAGATTAACTTTGAATAATCCAAATATGTTGATTTGTGTAGCTTCGGGCGGGTATTCTCACATGACCCTAGGTGTTGGGCATGTGGGAATTGTCATGGGCACCACATCACACTTTCAGTTTGGTGAAAACACCCTTGGATTTGAGTGGAGGCTTCATGGGTTTTATGATGGTATTTGTGGGCTTGTGTTGGGGATTCACACCCAAAAGGAAAGCCTAATTTGATGTTGACTTGTGGAGAGGCTTCTATGTTGACCTCTAGGACTTGTATATAAAGGAGAGAGGTCATTGTGACATTACACATATCATGTAGAGTGTGTGGAGACATGATGGAGCTAGCATGAGTCTGCACTTGTGCTAGGAGGATTGGTGATCTCAGCAAAGGGAAACTATGCAAGGTGGTGAATCTGGCCCTGAAGAGGGAAGCAAAGAAGGTCGCATGTGTGAAGAAATTTTTTTGTACTATACATGGTTTGTGGGAGGGAGAAGCGCATATATACATGTGTTGTATAAGGACGAGTCACATATAGGGTATATGCGATTTGCTAGATAGAAAACAACTTATGTACGTGGATTTCTAGTAAGGTGAATCGTGTATCTGAGTTTTTGGGAAGGTACAGATCTATACATGATGACAGGTGACATTAGTAGGTTGTACAGGTGGTCTATAGAAGATTTGTGTGCAGCGGAGATTCCCAAGGATATTGTTTAGGTTTGGTTTTCTAATTTGTATTGTTATTGGAAAACAAGGTTGTTCTCAGTTTTGGTGGCTTTGGAGGACAAGGTTGTCCTCAAATTTTGGTGATATTGTATTGGTTGGGAGGGTTGATTTTTCCCTCATGATTTTTGATGATAAAAATATTACAGAACTGAAATTGTGTCTCATGTGTATTGATGATTCATCTCTAATCTTTGTGTTTCCACTACATATGTTTTAAGTTAATAATTTCAGTGTAAATTTTTTAAGTGATAATAGCTAGGGTTTTACTATTATATCACTAGGAAGCAATTTTTAGATATGAAATTATTCACATAGAGTTGCATGAGAAAATTGACATGGAATCATAGCTTGGGATCTGAAGAGAAGGGGATCATTTTGAGACACATTTTGGATACAACACTGGAGAAGTGTTTTTCTTATTCTTGTTCTTGTTCCGGGCAAGGCACAAGTGATAGCTCTGAGAGGGATCTACAATGACGGTTGCATGTGGAAATAGGTTAGATGGTCTCTAGTTTCATACATGGAGTGGACCATCCATATGAGGAGTTGTGTGCTATTGCAACTTGGTGGTGTGGTTGGTTGGGAGTCCTGGTGGATTAGCGGAGAGCACAAATCACAATAATATGTTGTGTGGAAAATTGCCAACCCTGTGGATGGACTTCCGGTGAATTGTCATGGTGAGTTATGATGGGTTCAGCTCAGGTTGTTTGGCATAGACAAGATGGCTTCGTGTGTATGTTAGGTTGATGAGATAGAGTCTTCATTGGGCCGAAGATTTGCACATTATCGAGGTACGACAATGTATGAGGTGTTTGACTTAAGAAGATGAGGACATTTGCAAAGATGAGTTGTGGTGGTGTAGAGTGGAGTAGACTGAGTGTCCAACCATAGCTTGGGACTATTCAGATGATGACACATGGTTAGTGGATGTTTACCTTGGATGATTACATGGTTCTTATCCAATGAGACCCACCGACACATGATGGGGGAATAGGATTTTTTCATGAGTTTCACAGTGTCTGACTCACGTATGAGGACCATACATGTAGTATAGGGATTTGGAGTAGTGGTATTCAGGATGGAGTTAGGGGGTGGTGTTTTGCAAGTGGAAAATGTGTTATGGTGCCAGGATTTTGTTCTTAGCCCTGGGGATTCAGGAGTTGGACTATGCAGTTTTGTTCTGGGATGGACAGGTGTTACTGGATGTTGAGTTGGTCTCCCACGGTTTTGGGAGCCTTTTTTGCAGGGGATCTATGCACGAGAGATGTTTTTAGGGTTTGAGAGGATATGGACTGATTGTATTCAGGAGGAGACTCATTTGGTGTCTAGGGTGGATAGAGATTATTTGAGTGTCATGACTATAGTCATTTTTCTTCACAGTCTCTATACCGGAGGGGAAGGGGAAGAAGGCAGTAGGCATCAGCAACAGAGGTTAATGAGGTTGCAGATAGGTTTTATATGGAGAGATTGTTGGTCTTCACCCTTTTAGGTACAATTTCCAATAGGGGGACTTGGTTGGTGTATATCGGAGAATCTTGTCATATGATAGGTGCTAGAGAATTGTTTCACACTTTCACAGAGATTGGCTCATACTTGTGTGTGGAGCTTGGCATGGGAGTCAAGCATGCAATACGAGGATCTAGTACAATATCATTCAGATTGGATTCAGGAGAGTTGATGAGGGTGTCAATTTTGTTATGGGTGATAGAACTAAGGAGGATTGTTCTCTCAGTCTTAGAGATTCAGAGAAAGGGGTATCACATAGTATTTTGAGTTAAACAGGTGTTGTTTATGCCAAGAGGATCTAGATTCATATCAGCAGTGGTTCTTGGAGTTAGAGGGGGACAACCTATGTGTGATATGGTCAACATGAATAGAGAGAGAAATGAGGAGGAGTAGGTCTCTCCACCAGTGGTGAGGTAGGTGGCCCCACCATTAGCACATAGGGATAAAGTGGTTCAACTAGTGGTGAGGTAGATGGTTCCACCAATAGCACAGGTACAGAGGGAGCAGATAGATCCACCGGTAGTGTTGGCTCAAAAATATCCAGAGTTCAGAGGGATATAATCGTTAGGATATAGTAGGGAAGAGTAGCCTCCCATGACACTTTATAGGAGATTGGACTTCAGCAGAGTGACAATGGAAAAGGAGAAAGTAGCTCCAAAGGTTGTGTGGAATCAGAGGGAGTCAAGAGACTCATAGGGAGTCAAACTTCAGAAGGAGTGAGGAGCCTCATAGGGAGTTCAAATTCAGAGGGATTCAAGAGGCTCAAATGGATTCCAACTTCGGAGGGATTCAGGAGGCTGAGAGGGAGATTCAATCACTCAATGGGAGCCAACCTTCAGTTCCAGATGGGAGAGAGGAATCTTCCAAGACTTTCAAGTGGGTGTCATGGGTTGAGATGGCCAGACAGGAGGTTTATAGGCAGGAGGATTATAGGAACAAGATGTCTTCCAGGATGGGATCATGTCAAACAACAGGATTTTCTTCAGTGACCGAGGATGCAGACAGTCAAGAGGATTGGAAATTAGGATTTGCTTCGGTGACATAGGGAGAATCCAATAAGACAGATTGTAGAGAAGTTGTGGTAGATGATCCAATATAGGAGACAGAGTTACTTCCAGTGATGAGAGGCATTCCCACTTGTCGAGTGTTGTGAGAATACCTTCCTCGCTAAGAGGGAGTGCTGATTTTTGTAGCTTCGGGCAAGTATTTTCACGTGACCATAGGTGTTGGGCATGTGGGAATCATCCTGGGCACCACATCACACTTTCGATTTGGTGAAAACCCCCTTGGATTTGAGTGGGGGCTTCATGGGTTTGATGATGGGCTTTGTGGGATTTTTTTGGGGCTTCAAACCCACAAGGAAAGCCTAATTTGATGTTGACTTGTGGAGGGGCTTCTATGTTGACCCCTAGGAATTGTATATAAAGGAGAGAGTTCATTGTGAAATTACACATAACGTGTAGAGTGTGTGTAGACATGATGTAGCTAGCATAAGTGAGTATGGATTTGTGCTAGGAGGATTGGTGATCTCAGCAAAGGGAAAGTATGCAAGGTGGCGAATCTGACCCTAAAGAGATAAGAGAAGAAGGTTGCATGTGTGGAGTGAATTTTTCATACTATATGTGGTTTGCAGGAGGGAGAAGCATGTAGATACATGGGTGGAAAAAGTACAAATCGCATATAGGTCATACGTCGTTTGTAGGAGAGAAAACAACATATGTACGTGGATTTCTAGTAAGGTAAATCATGTATCTGAGTTTCTAGGAAAGTACAAATCCCTACAGGATGCCATGTGACGTTGATAGGCTATACAGGTGGTCTATAGCATATTCGTGTGTAGAGGAGATTCTCAAGGATATTGTTGAGGTTTGGTTTTCTGATTTGTATAGTTATTGGAGAACAAGTTTGTTCTCAGTTTTGGTGACTTTCGAGAACAAGTTTGTCCTCATATTTTGGTGATATTGTATTGGCTGGGAGGGTTGGCTTTTCCCTCAGGATTTCTGATGATAACAAGATTATAGAATTTAAATTGTGTCTCATGTGTATTGATGATTCATCTTTGATCTTTGTTTTTCAATCAATCATTTTAGTGCAAAGTTATTTAGTGATAACATCTACGGTTTTATTGTTAGATCACTAGGAAGCAATTTTCAAATATGAAATCAGTCACATGGATTTGCATGTGAAAATTGACAAAATATGAGTGTGAGAGAAAAGTTAAAGAAAAAATGAGTAAAAGATAAGGAAATGAATAGGAGAGAAGGCTAAGGAATGAGAAGTGAAGAGCCATGGTTTTTATCCTTCCTTTACCCCGTAGCTCTCCCTATTTCTTCACTCTCACTCATTCTCAAAGAGATTTTGTCCAGGGAGGAGGAGAGCATTGTATCTGAAATTGATAAAGAAGAATACCAAGCACCATTAAAACCAGTTTTCCCAATTTTGGTTCCAGGGTAAAAATCATGTCTCATTGAGTTTCTTTTTCCTCTAAGTGTTGAGAAAACGACTGGTTTAAATTCACCTTTGCAGTTCATTAATATTGTTAGTAATTTATTAATTGTTGGTATGCATCTGTTTATAATTGTTGTGGGCGATGAGTGGATCATTTCACATTTCTTCCTCTAGGTGTGTCTAAGTTTTCGATGATCATATCTTTGTTTCCCACACATTTTCATTTGTTTCTAAAATGTTGAGAGGGAACACTAGCTCAAGTAGAGCCTCACACATTGCTATTTTCTACTAAAATGTTGAGAGGGGACCCTAGTTCGAGGATATCCCCACACATTGTTATTTCCTTCCAGAATGATGAGTGTGAACCATCGTCATGAGGAGAGACCCCACACAATTTCTATTTGTTGTCCAAATGCATCACATGAACCCTATTTGGAGAAGGGAGATTCTATGAATTGTTCTTGTTGTCCAAAATGTAGTGTGTGAACCCTAGCTTGAGAAGAGAGACCCCCATGAGTTGTTCTTTAATGTTAAAACACATCATGTGAAACCTAGCTCTAGGGATCTCCCATGCATTTCCATTTGTTTCCTAAGATCTATGTGTGAACCCCAACTCAAGGAGAGACACACACGCATTTTCCTTTGTTTCCCAAGATCTTTGAGCATGAATGCTAGTGACAGGAGAATCCCATGTACATTTCATTTGTTGGCTATCATGTAGAAACCCTAACCTTAATATATGAGCATATTAAATACATAGTGCAACATATGAATTTTCCAAACCCTAAACTAGTCTCAGGAGACTCTAAGGAATCCTATTTGTTTTCAGGGTGTTTCAATATATATCCCTTTGGTTAATTACTACCTCTGATTGATTTTCCTCATTGGCTCATGGTCTAGGTGTTGGGTTGATATTTCACTTTGATATATTATGCATATGGTCTCTTTCCCACACGTCCCACAACTGCATTGGATGTTGAACCCTATTCTAGCCATGTAATAATGTTTCTCGTCAAGGAATCTGAGAGGTGGACTTACAATCGGTGAAGAAAAATGTAGGTGGAAGGTGTTGCATTCATAAACATTTTTAAATAACATGTGGTTAAGAAGTTGATGAATAGTGAGAAGCATCTTCCTTGTGATAGCATGGAACGATGTTTGGGATATGAATGATAGTGCATTCATTCTTTTAATCCCATTATGTGTATTACTATTGGTGAGAGTTGTAAAACTATGATCTACTAGTGTAGGTAAGGATACTACAGGTGGCGACCAACAAGCAAGCAATTGTCCTTACAATCAAGCCTTGTACTTCCTCCATTCAAAGCTATTGATAATTGGGCAAGCCGATTGAAGGAAAAACCTAGTGTGAAGTTTCCATGTTTAATGACAACTATGTGAAACCCTTAGTATGAATTCCAAAGTCAGTATGAAGAAACATTCCACCTATATCCCATTCAAGAGTAATGGGGGATCTCATTACATTTTCATTCACACCCAAGAATGATAATGAAGGCCATACTAATTTCTCAGGGAAAGAGTACGCAAAGCTTGGAATATTTTTATTGGCATAATTATCATCATCATTGCTAGCTAATTAATTGTGCAAGCTAATTATCATAGTGCACTCTAATACACTCGAAGCCCTGTTATTTTTTTATGGAGCCTCCTAATCCAATAATTTGTCGTGTGGTAGGGGTGCTCTACTTTATTTGTCTCAAGATCACTTCTTCAAAATCAAAATGTTCCTAGGGCCTGACACAAAAAACTTCGTTGAACTTATGGCTCTAAAACTCCTTATTTTATTTGTGAAGGGAAAAGGGTTATCCTATCTGCATATCTTCGGAGATTCTATGCTTTCTATTACCTGGGCACAGAAATTTCAATGATATCACAATATTTTTTTGATCTCTCTTCTTGAGGAAATTCATAAAATACTGACCATTTTTTATTTTGTTTCACTGCGACATATTCATAGGGAATGAAATGTTGAAGTGGGTGTGCTCTCTAAGGAGGGAATTCAGATAGTTCTTGGGTAGTGGTTAATTATTGAATTCAAGGGAGAAGAAGTCTTTGAACCTCTTCAGAGATCTTTCATCAAGGATAGAGCATTACCAGCATGACATATATATTTCTTGCAGTTCAAAGTAGCCCTTAATATATATCAGATTTCTTGTTATGTATCTATTTGTTTGAATGATTCCAGTGTGCTAATTTTATGTTTTGTATCACAAGACTGTTGTATTGTGGATCCAACATTAAATCTCCCAAAGATATTTTTCTACACCGGACGAGCTTAAAGCTCACAGTTTTTCTCCTCTCTGGACAGACTCCAACTTTGGGATGAAAATACATAGACACATGTATTCTATTTAGACCCTCTTTAGACTAAGCTTCTTTTGGTCACAGTTTTGATTAGGTTAAGATAGCAGATAGATATATATCTAGATGTGAAATACATGGAAACATGTATTCTACTGAATGCATTTTTTTCTCTTTTTAGAAATAAAAATTTTTTTTTTTTTTTTTTTTTTTTTTTTGCGAAAAAACCTTATAGCATAACTTTATTATAAAGTGCATTCCACTTAAATTATGAAAGTGAATCTTTCATAAAGTAATTTTCATATTCTTTTATTTTAAGTTATTTTTTTCATGAAACTTAAGTAAAAGTGATTGTTTCTTATTTTATAAAAGTGGATTATTTACATTATATAAGTAACTTATTTGTAAAAAGGAGCTTATAGATACATTTAAACGAGGGCAATTGTTTTTACTCTTTACAACTCGGCAACCTCATTATTCACCTATTACCATGTGGATCAACCTCCACTTGCCACATGGCACCTTATTTACTTTTATATCTTTCTTCAAAATGATATAACTTTGACATTCAAAGTTTGTTTTCAGTGTTATATTTTTTAAATGCCCATTTTTTTAGAGTTTTACATTTGGATAGTTAGTTTCTACTGTTGAATCAATTTTACCTATATATTGTAATATGGTTAGTCTTAATGATCTCATGCTTACTAGTTCAAACTACTTCTCATGGAAATCTTGTATGGAGGATTTACTATGAAGTAGAGGAATTTATTAAGTTACCATGGGAACATAAATTGCTCTTGCTCAACCATTAAAGAAAGCCAAATGGGATAATAAAAATGACAAAATACGTGGATTAATTGGAATGTCCATCTCCAATGATCGATAGTTTCACCTTCAAGGAAGTTTTTGACAAGTTTTTAGCCTACAAGACCCTTGCAAAAAAAATGGACAACAACTTTAGAAGTTAAGAGCGGATAATGGAGGAAAATATGTTAACAAAAAATTTACAACTTACTGCACTACACAGGGAATTCATATTCAACACACTATTCCATATACACTACAACAAAATGGTGTTGTTGAGAGAAATAATACCTCATTAAAAATATGGCAAATTGTATGATCTAATATAAGGGATTAAGTCTTCATTTTTTGGAGGAAGCCATTAATTGTGTCGATTACATTGTCAATCACACCCCCCACAAAGGATTTAAAAATATATAAAATCAAAAGAAGCATTGAGTAAAATTAAACCAGATATAAACCACTTTCGTGTATTTGGTAGTGAAGCATGGGATAACATTCCCGATGAAAAAAGGAAAGCATTACCACCCATAAGTGAGAAGTTCATTTTTGTTAGATACTCTAAATACGTAAAATGTTATAGACTTCTTCAACCTCATTCCATTGAAATTATTATTAGGATAGATATTAATTTTGATGAAGGTCTCTTGGTTTGCAAGCCTAATTTTGCATTTGTGCCATCTTTGGCATTTGTACCATCTTCTATTCCTAAATTTTATATTAATGATCTTATTGCGGTTTCTTCTTTAGAAAATGATAATTAATTTGAAAATCCACCTCCACTTATTCACCTTCCTTAAGTTAGGTCCATTGAACATGATCTTGCACTAGCACCATAGCTTCCTAGATGGATCCATACAACACGATAAGTCGTTAATGATATTTCCAGTGATCCTTCAAATTCCAATCAACATATGCTATAGGTGGTGGAAAAAGTGGGTAAACGATGTATTATAGTAGGTTACATTCCCTAACATAGGATTCGGTCACTGGCATAATAGCATGGATGTGAAGGGTGCAAAAATGAGAGTAAATAAATAAATAGTGGTGAGATTGTGCTTTTATTCCTCCCAGAGATCTATTCATTCGACATGATTCCTCATGCTCCCATTCAAATTATGTTGTTATGTAGCCATGTGGAAACTACCTCCTCTCCTCATTCCATGGTGCTTTCTTAAGCCTATTCCAATCATGCAATCATTCACATGTTGAATCAAGCTATTATTGATCAACCAATGACGACACATTGGACATAAGAACATTGGGTTATAGGGTAGGGGTATAGTATCAATTGTTAAATCCCAATTATATATAGTATTGTATTCAAGTGCTCTCTCGAAGGAGACAAAGTGGGGGAGTGATGTCTATAGTCGATTGGTTGGGAAGAAACTAAAATGGATTCCCTCATCTTTGTGGTCAATTGGCAGCTATGGATATATATAAATATAGTTGGGTTGGAAATCTTATTCGTCAAGTAGGTTTACCCATAACATTACAAGACCTTGCCTTATGTTTAGAAGTATACATCAAATTCCTTTTCTTTTTGGTAAGGGGGAGATTTTATCCCCATCTTATTTCACCCAAGGGATGAGCTCCCACACCTTTGCATTGAAAAAAAGGTGTTGTTTATTCCACAATAGATTTTGTTGATCTAGTTGGATCAACAATTTACCTAGTACTTGATTCAATGGAGTATTTTTATTTAGTCGATGAAGTAGCCATAGTAAAAAATAGGGAATCTTCTTCCTTTTGATTGATTTAATACCCAATTTTTACAACCTAAAGTTTGGTTCATAAGTGATTTAAAGGAAAAGGTGATTAGCATCGAACACATTCATAGTTCTAGCGAGCCTCCTCTCTTTTTGCTGAAGTTTTAAAAACTCATTATCTAGAAGCATTTGCAAAAACTTTTATCCATACAGATTGGGACACAACAATGAATGAATAATATTGTTCCTTAATGTTGAATGATATTTCAAATATTGTACCTCTTCCAAAAGGAAGAAAACTTGTCAGTTGTAAATGGGTGTATAGAACTAAGTATGCATCAGTTACAAATTTTGAAAGACATAAGGCTTGATTAGATGCCAAAGGGTTTTCTAGGGTAGAATGGATTGACTATACTGAAACCTTTTCCCCTATAGAAAAATGAATTACATGTGTCTTATTCTAGATCTTGTCACTTCATATAAATGGGATTCCATAAAATGGATGTTAAATCCACCTTCTCGCATAGGAATTTTCAAGAAGAAATTTACATGGAATAAACTCCTAGCTATATTCAAAGTGACTCCAACCTTGTTTGTTGCATTAAGATATTTCTATGTTGTCTTGAGAAATATCATCAAGATTGGTATGCTAAAATGGATAGCTTTCTTCTTGACACCAATGTTTCTATATTTTATTTTGAACCCAACCTCTATACCAAAATAATAGGTAACCATCTCATAATAATTTCTCTTTATGTTGATGACCTTATACTCATTGGTAGTGACCATAAACTCTTAACTCATGTGAAATACAACTTTAAGAAGAAATTTTAAATGATAGGATTAGGACATTTACATTAGTTTCTTGACCTCCAAGACTCACAAACCAAGGAAGGATTTTCCCTTTCCTAGTCTAAGTATGCATGTAACCTTCTTGACTACTTTCATATGGAATTTTGTAAACTATCCCCATCCCCCTTCTAGTATGCAGTCAAACTTGCTATCGCTTGTACTAGACTTGAAGTATATGCCACTTTGTACTATCAATTAGTTGGTATCCTTTTGCATTTGACTCATACCCATCTTGATATTTCCTTTGTTGTTGGTATTGTTTCCTTATATATGAAAACACCCCATGAGAGCCATTAGAAAGCACCAAAAAGGATACGATGTGGTATATCCGGGGTACAACTCAATTTGAGAACACTACAATTCAAATGGGACTCCTTTGTTGGTTGGTTTTGTTGATGTTGATTGGGATGGTGAATCTAATAATCATATGTTTATTGTAGGTTATGTTTTTCATCCTGGTTCTATACCTATAACTAGGGCTTGTAAAAATCAATGTACCCTTGCTCTTTCTTCAACATAAGCAAAGTATTGAGCAACACTTAGTGCAAGTCAATTACTTAGCCTTTATCATTTAGCCTCAAGCAAGCAATTACGCTTGTCCTAACACCTTCATTACACAATGACTCCCAAAAAAATTTGAGATGATAAATGTGGATTGATCCAACACCTGAGTTCTCATATTTAACTTTTTCTCAAAAAACTTTGGCCTCAAACTAAAATTCCACTATGAGAATCTGACCATTTGCAACAAAATATTTGACGATTCAGATTTTGTTGGGCCTCCACATGTGTTGGATCCCTAAAATGAAATGTGGTTCATGTTATCACTCCAGGAAACTCTTCTAGGTTGAGCTCGAAGATTCCTGGTAACTTAACTAATTCTCTCAATTATTAACTCTATGATGGGTATGGGGTTGGATCAAGATGAATATCTAACTCACTGGATTGTATCACAAGACTGTCTAAGGATATTCAAACAATGCAAGGCCTTCAAGAGATATTATAATATAGGTGAATCAAATGGATAAAGAGACTAATCAATTAACTAGAACATACATCTATAAAACAATAGATATGATGGGCTAACATATCAGTGATAAATACTTATGATCCTTTGCTTACTAATCAGATAGTGAGATGACAGTCACCAATGGACTATGTAAACATAGATAAAGAACATAATTCAACTCATAAGCATATAACAGAAAGAGAAAAGAAGATCTGACAATAACAGTGAAAGAAGCTTGCAGGCTGAACATATTATAGAAAGAATCTCTATCACAACAACAATATAGTTTAGAAATCAAAATCGAACCTTCAACCTCAAGGAATGAATTTCCCCTCTCCCCTCTCCTCTCTCCTTCATCTAAAGTTGTTGGCTTTATTGCGTTTACAAAATATTTCTAGATCCAAGAAAAATGGATCAAATATGCTAAATATGGAAAGTCAAAACAAAATCATGAAAATAGGGAAAGATCCTATTTATGTGGTCAACCTTAATCTAGATAGTCTTCATGTCTTCAACAGCTGCAACAACCTTTGACACACTTCAACATATGACAAGGCAACAGGTCTTCAAAGGCTGATAGATAAGGTCAAAAATGCCACATAGGCAGACATGTCATTCTTTGCCATGAATAGGCAACAAACTTCATCTCTTTCACATTGTTGGCATCTCAAAAACTGGAACAACACATTGAAACAAATCCTCTTAATTATAACCTTCACTTATAAATCATCCTCATGCCCTGTAGAATGATAAAACTTGGATCTGTGCAAAAAGAGTTCCATTCTGCACTTCTTTGTGGTTTCGGTGGCTAGAGAATCGAAATTCTAACTTGTAAGCCACCAAAAGTTCTGCTTTCAGTGGCTAAAGACAACTGTGAAAGCCATCTTAAGCCACCGAAAGCACACACATAAATTCCTTCAATCAATCATTCTCCTTTGACTGATAATTTAGATGACCTTCAAATCTGAGAAGATTTTTTGCCTTGCTGGACATTTATCATTACCAAAAATACTTTGTCACCTGGAGTACCTCGATTGTTTTTTGCCTTAAATGACGGAACTGTTGCTAAGAATGTGGATCTGGAATCTAGATTGATCAATAATTACTATTGCCACGTTTTCTAGAAGATAAAACCAAGCTTCACCCAAAAGACTAACTTGCTTAGCAGGAGTAATGACCAAAGCAGCTTGCGCCTCTTTTGGCAATTCTTGAGCTAATGCTTAAATGCTTTGTTGTTGCTCCCAGCAGCTGAAAACATTTCAACACCTTCAAAAAGTGTTTGTTCCAACTGTATGTACTCCGAACTTAATTTTGGCATTTTCTTATCTTCTGTTTGGCAGAAGACAAAAAAAGGTCTGGGAAGGATTTTAGCAGTATTAGATTCTCTTGAAAACTATATGAAGGCTCCAATTCTATGCTCGATGATAAATGTGGATTGTTTTTTCCCTGAATTCAGAACCTTGAAAACCCTAAGGCGATGTGATTCATCTGAGCAACAACAAGTTGTCGGCGCAAATGCACCTGTTCATGGCTCTTTTCTCGTGGCCAAGTGCTTTCATGCTCTCAAACATTCAAACAATGCAGATATTTTGACCACAGGACACCTCTGCATGTGTTTGCCGAACCTTTGCATGATTTACATACAAATTTTGACAATCGACACCTGTAAAACTATTCGTTGTCTTTAAGGCGTGTTAGTGAATCAAGACCCTGGATATTTTCAAGCTAGCACTCGACTCCTTCTCTTGGCATAAGGGTTTCTTACTCGTGGCCTAATTTGCATGTAACCTGATACCTTTGCCTTGCCAAAAACTCCAACATGTAGCTGTATTCACCACAAAACATCTGTGCACATATCCTCTACCTGCAAATCAGGCGTTTGGCTATTTTGCATTCAGAAAATTCGACATTGCACTTGTCTTTATCTTCCCTGATTGCACACTATTGACACAACACCCATCCTTTTCTCGTGGTAGCTTTGCATGTGGCCTGATGGTTGCGTTTTATTTCTTTTATTTGCTGAGTAGAATCCCATGTGTATCGGGATTGCAAATGATATGAATTTCATATATAAATGACTCATTGATGGAGTAAAAAAGAAATGGCGCTCAACGTTGGGCTTTGCATGTTGGCTTATGGCTTAATTTGTAACTCAAACTATGACATAACTCATGTCTTGACTTATGGCTGAGTTTGACCTTATGACTTGGCCTTGCTACTAGCATAAGAATAAGACATGTATTTTTAACTTATAGTTTGTCATTTTGTGTATTGCACGTTAAGAGGAATAGAGATAAGGAAATCTTAGGCAAAGAGATTAATAGGAGATTTATTCAAGGCTTGATGAAGAAATGAGAGATAAAACACTAGCCAAATGGATAAGGAAAATGACACATTAAGCATGAACGAACAAAAATTTCTCAAAATTTTCAATGTCATTTGAGGAGATAACATTGGCTCCAACTGGGATGGAGACCTCCCTGTGAGGCTCCAAGAACCTAGTAGTTCCAGATGCCTTTACCATTGGGCTATGAAGTCATTTGGATTTTAGAACTGATCCCCTGAAAACCTGTATCGTGCATGAAACATGCCTATAGCCTACTCTGCTTATTGAAGACAACTGAAAATAGCTAAAAGAATCTACTTGCTCATAGGGCAAGCTTACTCTCTCTACCAACTCCTACTCTAGCCATTGTACTTCTTTTTAATCAAGTAAATTCATGCTTCCAATGAAGCCATGTCAGAAACTGATTTACTGAAACTGTTCTTGATCTTAACCCAAAAAATGATGGAAGCCATATCATGCAGAAATATAGTTGATAAAAGAAACAAAATTGTCCCTCGTCTAACAAAAATGTTTTGATATTTATGTTGCTCATAGATTCCAAATAGTTTTCAATAGGGTCATTAAAACCATGAAAGAACACCTCTTTTAGCTATTGATCCAACTATATGTATTGAAGTTGCTGATTACTTTCACTTATATCAATGCTGAATGTGGACTGCTCAACCTTTGTCAGAGAAAAATGCGAGCTCAACAGCTGATCTGAACCTTTCTGCTCTCCTACACCATATCTCTATAATTTGATTTCATCATGATGATATGCTAGCTTCTCACAGCAAACAATTTCCTCTCCAACAATAATATCTTTGCGGGATATATTAAGACTAAAAAGATCTTCAACAGATTCATGACAAGCATCAATCACAGCATGCACACATTTTTTATCATCTCTCTGCTGAAAAGAAGAACAAGATGAAATTTGAGTAAACAATAAGTCTTCACAAACCTTAATATCTTCTTCATCATCACTGTATGGGTCAAATATAGGAGTATCAAGGTAAGATCCTAATGATAGAGAGGAAGCTTCTTGAATAGCAGGATCAACAATAAAATCTTGTAACAGATCCGGAAAAATATCACCTTGTTCCTTATGGTTAAGGCAACTTCCCCTGATCTGCAAATATGGAAACTGTATGCTACCCTCAACATCTACCTGATGCAGGAGCATCGTCAACGTCAAGCAAGAGTGGGGCAAGCGCAATACATTTTGAGCACATGATACATTATTTAAACCTTTTTGAAGATTGGATGTGCCAAACTTAAATGAGATAGTTAAGAAGAGGCGTACTTTTATATTGTAAAAGGACCTTGAGAGATCCACTCTCATCCATAGTAGTAGAAGGCATTTATGTTGGTAGGTAGCTTTGAATTCTCTGATTAGATAGTTTTAGGAGTAGAGGGAAACCGGATATAGACACCCTCATTGTGTAATTGTAACATTATTATGAAGAGAGCATAGAAGAGAAGTAGAGAGCTGTGTAGCAGACTCCATGTACAGAAGTCCTGAATTAATACAAAGAAACTGTGATTAGACTCATGGTGTTCACGTGTTCTCTGTGGGTGCATCTTTAAACTGTTATGCTCATGAATTTCTTACTCTTTCTATCATGCAATTGCTTTTATGCTATGTGTGAATGATTTCCTGTTGAATGTTTGAAATCTGAGAGGAAAGGGTAGTGGAATGAGTTTCAATCGTTTCTCTATCTGAGCCAAAGTTCCTGCAAGGAGTGCAGTTGAATTGTCTGCAAGGAGTGTGTTGACAATAAGTTCAGAGGTTCATCTCTGAGAGCTCAGAAGGGATAGCGGTTGTTCTCATTTCCTTAGAGTGCAGTTGGGCACAGGAGTCGTGCAAGGAGTGCGCAGGCTAAGTAAAGTCTCAGGGTTGCGAACCTGAGAAAAATATCATAGGATTGCTGCTACAAGCATGCGCAGAAGTTGAAGTATTCAACACTTGAAAGTATCTGAAGGTTGTCGCAAGGAGTGCGTGCAAGAGTCTCCTTTAAACCTCGGAGTTTTGAGAAATATTAGGAGGGATAAGGCCTTCTAATCCATTTAAGGATAGTGTAGAGAAGTTGGGGAGGAATACTTAGTTCATTCAGAGAAATTATCAAAGGGAAGAGATCAACGGTCAAGAATCTATGGGAAGGATTAGCGAAATCCCACCAGCCGTCAGATATGCCAGAGAAGCGAGGAGGTTATGGTTGCATCCAGAGTTCAAGCTCATGAGGTTGTGGGCTGTCGGATATTCACATAGATATCCATCAACCGTTGGATTGACCAGGAGTTGTACGAAGTTTAAGCTTCGTGAACAGGAGGAGGAAAGTTTCGACAAGGGGCGAGGCCATCGGGATTTCGAAATTCATGAAATCGGGAGTCATGAGGATGAGTGATCGGGAATTTTCATAGTGAAAATCTCATAATCAATCTGAGCCGTCCATCTTGCGGAGACAGGGGGCGATGATCGAGCGCCCGTCGACATTTTGGCGACTGGGGCTTTAAGTTGTCATAGAAATTGTGTCATCGGGGCATCGAAGGTCTCGAAATCCCGAGGTTGAATTAGGGTCGCCCATCTTGAGGGGAGACGTGGTGAAGATCAAAGACCTCGGAAAAATTCCCGAAAGGGAAGACTCCATCGGAGTTTCAGGACTCGACAAATCGGAAGTTCTGTGAGCAAGAGATCGGAAAAATCCATGTTGGAAACCCCGTAAACGATCGGAGTCATCCATCCACTTGGGACGCGTGTCAGAGATCTGAAGAAAGTTGGGGATCGACATTTTGTGAGTCCTCGAGACAAGGAGGACTTGCATTTTGGAATCGCGAAGTTCGATTTTCCAAAAAGGAAAAGAAGAAGAAGGGAGAGCTCCGTGTGGGACCCAATTGACATCATCTTGTCATAATAAGGTATCGAGAATTTTCACGGTAAAAACCCCGAAGCAGCAAGGACCATCCATCCTTAAGTACGCGTGGCCAAGATTGAAGCTTTCGGGAAATTTCCTAAAAGGAAGAGTCCTTAATCGGAAAACTGAGAATCGAGAAATCAGGGACTCCATGGACAAGAGGTTTAATACATTTTGACATTCGAAACCCTGAATCCTGATAAGAGGTATGACTGCGGTCATATGAGAGGAGGTCGCATGGACTGGGGTATAGCCGGGAGGCGCTAAAGCAAAAAGGAAGCGCATTGGGATATTGGAGATCGAAAATTCGAGAATCAAAGGGTCATGACATCGGGGTTTTGAAAACTCTGAAACCCGATTTTCTATTCTTATGTCGTGTAGAGAATAGTGACTGGGCCTAGAGGCTGTGAGGAGCAGAAAAGACCTGTGGGCCAATTATCTAAAGGAGATTCTAGTGGAGAGTCGAAGGAGCCACCCTGGCTCAGAAGTTAGAATTAGAACGATCCTTAAGACCGGGAGGTCAGCGCAAAGGTCTCTGCTAAGGCAGAGGGTGCGGTCTGCGTCAGTTTGGTATCAGAGCATAGAAAAGCTTCTTTGCTTTCTGTAGCAGGGAAAAGGAAGATTCACCATGCCGCCGAGAAGAAGAGATAGACAATCACCCGATCCAAAGGAGGAAAGGGAGACGTCCAGAGGAAGGGGTAGATAGGTGCAAAATCCAGAAGTAGAAAGAGATCTGCATAACATACGCGCCAGACTTGTGGACATGGAGATAAGACAAAAATGCACAGCTAACGTAGGAGATATCAGTGAGTCCGAAAATGAAGATGATGCTGGACATGGAGAAGAAGAAGTCACAGCAGAAGATGCAGCAAATGAATGCTTGCTTAAAGTTGTTGCAAGAATGGGTGCAAAGGTGAAGATGGACATTCCAGTTTATGAAAGAAACATGGATGCTGAAGAACTTCTAGACTGGATTAGAGCTCTAGACACCTACTTTGACTATGAAGATGTCGAAGAGGACAAGAAGGTCAAGCATGCCGTCACAATATTAAAATGACATGCAACATTGTGTTGGGATGAACTACAAGCAGATAGGCGTTGCCAAGGCAAGCAGAAAATTAAGAGCTGGGATAGGATGATTGCAAAGATGAAAGAAAAATTCATCCATAGGGATTATCAGATTACTCTATTCAGGAGAATGCAGAACCTGAGACAGAAGCTGATGTCAGTGAAGGAATATACTGAGGAATTTTACAGGCTGAATATCAGGGTAGGTCATCACGAAAGCAATGATGAAAAAGTAGCCAGGTATATGAATGGCCTAAGATATGAGATTCAGGATGAGATGAGTATGTTGACCATCCAAACGGTGGAAGATGCTTATCAGATGGCTCTAAAAGCGGAAGAGAAGTTGAGCTGAAAGCAGGGTCAAAGAGGCCGAGGCAGACGTCAGCCCAGAGGCAAATCAGTTGCTCAGGATAAATACCAGAAGCCCAAGGAAGATTGGAAGAAACCCCAAACTCGAACTGAGAGAGGTGGAAGCTCACAAAGAGGGCAGCATACTGAACAAAGAGGAGAGTATGTCAATAATAACACTTTTCCTCGTACTAGAGGTAGAGGAAGAGGCAGAGGTGGAGTGATAAAATGCTTCACATGTGGAAAGAATGGGCACAAGTCTTATGAATGTCCTAATAAAAAGAAAGAGGGTGGAGAAGCTCACATCGCCAAAGAACAGGGGCAAAACGTTGAGGCAGAAGATGCTGAAGGTGGAAGATCATTGATGATGCGAAAGGTTCTTTTGACACCAGAAAAGGAGGTGGAGAGTTCAGTCCAGAGAAATAGACTTTTCTGGACTACTTGCAAAACCAAGGACAGGGTATGCAAGGTCATTGTGGACAGTGGAAGCACAGATAATCTCGTTTCGACAGAGATGGTGGAAAAGTTGGAGCTGGGGACGACTGATCATCCACGTCCATATAAAGTTTCATGGTTACAAAAGGGACATCAGGTAAATTTCACTAAATAATGTTTAGTTGAGTTTAATATAGGAGGATATAACGATAAGATATTGTGTGATGTCATTCCTATGGATGTTTGTCATCTATTGCTGGGTAGACCGTGGAAATATGACATAAATGTGATTCATGATGGGAGAATGAACACATACACCCTAGAGAAGAATGGGAGGACACACATGTTACTTCCAATCAAAGATAAGGAGGTGAAGCCGGAAGTGAGCAACACATTACTTCTCATGAGTGGGAAGGAACTTCTTACAGAGATGAAGAAGAAGGAGGATCCACAGTTCATTGTGGTTAGAAAACTAAAGATTGTTCTGACTAGCACCAGAGTGGATGAATTACCAGAAGAAATTCAGGAACTACTGGGAGAGTTCGATGACATAGAAGTGGATGAACTACCTCATTCGTTGCCACTGATCAGAAGTGTGAGTCATCATATTGATCTCATACCAAGAGCTAGTTTTCCAAATAAAGCCGCATACAGGTTGACACCGCAAGAGAACGAAGAGGTGAAAAGACAAGTCCAGGAGTTGTTGGACAAAGGTTTGGTCAGAGAAAGCTTGAGTCCATGTGTTGTTCCAACAGTACTCA
>CBVK0100352687.1:0-20705 GCA_900067695.1 Picea abies
TTTTCTCTGTCGGAAAAATTGTGAACAGAGAAATAACCTTCTAGCAGAGTGAGCCAGTTAGAAAAGGTGGGTGGCCACCGATATCCATGTGGATCAGAATGAGATTGAAAAGCTTATAAATTCCTATATTATCTTTCCTGTGAAGTATTCATAATGGGTATCCAACCTTGTTCTAATATGAAAAAGGAACAAATACATTAGATTATGTGTTGATTTTCGGGCTTTGAATAGAGAAATTGTTAAAGATAATTTTTCTCTTCCTAACATGGAATTTATTTTATAGCAAGTGGCAGGATCTCAGATGATGTCACTTCTTGATGTTTTTTTAGTATACAATCAAATTCATGTCAAGAGGATTGAAAAATATAAAACCACCTTTACCACACGTTGGGGCACCTTCGCTTATGAATGATTTCATTTTGGATTAATTAATGCAGGTGATATCTTTAAACGAGATATGAAAACAACATTTGACAATCTAATCGGTAAAATAATTCAAATTTATCTTGATAATTTAACTATTTATCCAAAAAACCAAGAACATCATTTTGATCATCTTAAAAAAGTTTTTGTTCACGGAAAAAATTTTGGAATGCCTTTGAATCCTACCAAATCAATTTTCAGTGTCATTGCAGGAGAGATCCTCATACATATTGTATTCGACTCAGGAATCAATATTGATCCAGAGAGGGTTTTTTCCCTTCAAAATATTTAAGTCCCATCCTCCAAGAAGGAAATCCAATCATTCATAGGTAAGATTAAATTTATTAGAAGATTCATTCCTGATTTTGAAAGAATGGTAAAACCTATACATAATATGTTAAAACAATATTGATCTTTTTCTTGGAATGTTGATACCGAAAAGGATATTTTAGAAATAAAAAATGCAATAAGTTTTGCACCCGTTTTGGCAGAGCCTGATTTTGAAAAAGATTTTATCATTTACACAAATGCCACTAAAGAATTAATCCCTCCAATTCTTCTTCAGAAAGATGATCATAACAACAAGCAATCAATAGATTACATGAGTCAAAGTCTATTTGACGATGAATCCAATTACATTTTAATTGAAAAACACACTTTTCTCTTGTTAAAGCTATTGAAAAATTTCTTCACTGTATCTTAGAAAATCATACTCACGTAAAAGTCTCTTTACCTGCAGTTAAATTTTTACTTTCACAAACACACTCATCTGGAAAAATTTCACATTGGCTTTCCAAGATTTAGGAACATGATTTCACGATCACAACTTCAAATACAATCAAGGGATGTGATCTAGCCTTACACCTGGCTTAGCATCATGAACCAAGACATTCTTCTGAAAACAATGATGATGCCTTGTCTATATTATTTCTAATTGAATATCAAAATATTGATTTAGTATCACATCCATGGTATCGTGATATAATTTATTTTTTACAATATGAGAGATGTCCTAATAATATTGAATATCACAAATGAAGAAGGACACAAATTGAGGCCTAAAAATATTTGATCTTGAACACTTCAATCTTTCGTAGGACTGCTAACAGACTGTGTTATGTTGTGTCGATGATACAACAACCCAAAACATTTTGAAATAAATTCATGGGTCAAATGATTTCAATATTCATATTGGTGGACACTTTGCTGCCAAAGCCACTGCTCAAATTTTTTGAAGAGCTGGTTATTATTGGCCTTCATTTTTTAGAGATTCATATAAATTTGTACAAGCTTGTATTGAATACCAAAAATCTATTGGTATGTATTATAATTGAATACCTGTCTTTTATTTTTTCTAAATGGGGATTATAATTCATTGGACCAATCAATCCCTCATCTTTTGTTGCTCATATTTTTATCTTGATTACTACAAACTACTTCATGAAGTGGACTGAAGTAGTTCCTCTTTTTTTTTTTGGGTAAATAAAAATGTATTACCTTAGATATTTAGAGAATCCAAACAGATGGAACCCAGAACCAGGTACAAGCTTAAAAGAGCATCCATTATGCAGTTGAGAACATATATAACAAAATAAAAAATTATGCAAACTATTGTTCTTATGCTGGGCTTGCCTAAAACTGAAAAGAAGATCATTTTGATCAGAAAGAGACTAGACTGGTAGAAAATCATAAAAGAGACTAGACTGGTAGAAAATCATAAACTGGAGGTTTCCTAGTTTCATTGTCATTTGGAGGGTGAGGCCAAGCAAGAATAAAGGCATAAGGTTGGAAACAGGTTGAGCACCTTCTTTTAACATGCTCGCTTGAGATAGAATCCAAGAAGGAATCTAGACGGCGGTTGAGAATGTCCTGGCGATAAAGTTGCTCGGTGACATCTATTCTTAGGTAAAAAATGAGTTGCAATTGATTTTCTAAGAGGCTGCACAGAGGTGGTGCCGCTGATTCTAAATTCACACTCGGGGAGAGCACAATATCCAGGCAGATTGCAACAGGAATCAAGTCGCCAGTCGCTGAAGGAGGTGTCTCTTCCATGATTGGGCAACCGGATGGGTATTCCATAACCAATGTGGGAACAACCCACCCTCCTCATGAGGATAATTGAGAAAATAAACCTATATGGTCGAGGAGTCTACCAAATGGGAACCCTGAGGATACTGGGGAGGAACTAGAGGAAACTCCTCTTATACAAAGACTGGAGTAGTGTTTTCAGTGTCTCTATTATGAACAGTTGAAAGTGAGGCTCTAGAGGGAAATCCAAAGGAAACTTAGCTATGGAAATGGGGATGAGCGGATGAGGGAGTTTGACCCCGCTAAGGGTGTTGAGCTTTGAGTATGTACTAATTAGGACTCAACTTTTTCTTTCCTCTCTCACGTGGCATAGTGGGTGGTGGATGAGCGGAATTCCATGTGATGAAGAGCCAATGAGGCAAGGAGTCATGAGTAGAGAGAGTTCCCCTTTGAGAGGAATACACCATCCATGATGCCCAGGTCAACGATGGTGCACAAGACTCCTACATTTCCTCTATTAAGCGTGCCATTACGGTCATGGAGAGATTGAGTGAACTTGAGAGGAAAACCTCCATCCTCCTCATACCAATGCTAGAGCCCTTTGGTGCTCTGTTTAATATTCTCATTAAATCTCACATGCATCCCAAGTAGACCACCTTTCGTGCAACGTTAATGATTTGCATTAGCTTGAGTGTAGGGATGGAGGCAGTGGCTGGCCGCATTAACATTGCCTTCCACATGTTCTCTAGCTAGAACCCCATCTGAGGAAGAACATTATCTATGGGAAAATTCAAGGCATTGAAAAAACAGAGGAGGGGCAGGGGAGGTGCTGACATCAATTTTGATGTCCTATCCCAGAAGAGAGACTCCTTCATTTTCTATCCTGTATGCTACCATGTTCACATATCTCCGAAAATGGGAGGTGATAAGAGTGAGAGAAGGATGGAGCAAGGTATGAGATAATTCTAGGGGGCCGAGAAGATGCCAACTTGGTGAAAATTTTGCAAGAGCCGATCCATTTATGATTTTAGTGACTAAAGAGATGATCACTTGAGAGTCCCCTTCAATGATTAACTAATTGAGATCAAAATCATAAGCTAATTGGATTCCTCGAATTAGACCCCATAGCTATGCCAATTTGTTGGTGTTGTGACCTAGGTTTCTTGCCATTATGTGTCTGATCTGGCCAGCGTAGTCTCAGATAATCACTTCGAACCCCGCAGGCCCAAGATTTCCCTTGGAGGTGCCATCGAAGTTCAAATTGAAGAAACCATCGGGAGGGAAACTCCAAGAGTTGGGACTGAGAGTAGAGGAAGGATGGAAAGAGTGAACTGAATTGAGCTTGTATTGGAGATTCAACTGCCATTTGGAGAGAATAAGACTTTCCTTGTGGTCGAAAAAAAAAATCATCTTGGTTCTAGTGTTTGTTGATGCTTAAAAACACAATGACGAATACTATGCTTGCAAATTATTGCCAAACTCTATTAACTATTTATATTAATAACAAACTAGTAGATGGGACCCCCTTGTAGACGGTGGCACTATGATGAATATGCTGCGCTTATATTTTGTTGGATATTGTGATGGTACCAACACAGTCTTCTACAATTCAATGCTTCAAATCATGGTTTATAATTTTATGTTGACATAAGATGGTTGGTTGTTTGATGCATGGAAATGATAGCTTTGATGATCACTCTCATATTATATTAAGCCCGCCCTCTGGATGAAAGGATCATTATCAATTTTTTTTTGATATTGCGATTACACATGGATTAATTGTTTTACTTATGATCTTGATAATGGATGATATGGGAGATTTTCCGAATTAAAAGACTATATACAAGCCCTAATGTTATGTGTAATTGTGACAAAAGGAGGGTGCATAAACCCTTGCTGCTAGACTTATGCACTTTGTTGAAAGATATATGTGGAAGCACATGGGGTATTATTATGCCAAATTGTTATTGTTAAAAGAGTTTGACATTACTTAGGGTGGCGCACTATGCACATGGTATATGGTTATGAAATATGTGGTTGATTAATGCTTAGAGTTATGGTGAATTGGATGGCTTGTACATCGAATTGAATGATGTTGGGGAAGGAAGTGATGTAAATTTACTACACATCACTCAAACAACCCTCGAGGCTTGTCACCCTAGCCATACTTGAATTTTGTTTTTTGGCTCTGGTGGCTGTTGATGCTCCACAATTTTTGGTTGTGAATAGGCATACATGCTAACTCTCTTCCTCACACAGGCTTTTCCAAGTACATTTCCTTATTCTTCAATCCATGATGTTTTATCTGCCCTTCAAATCAATTTTTGGCTCAGGATTGCTCACGGTCTGTGTTTTTATTAAGCTATTATTGGATATTTGAACTATGTAATTAGTGTTGTGCCTATGGGTTCTTCTGGTGATTATTCCAGACTGTTGGTTTTAAAGAAAAAAAGAGGAATGGTTGTATTCTCCTTACTGTGAATAATATTTGTATGAGTTTATTAATAAATTGACAGTGAAGCATGTTCGGTCGGCTTGGGTTTTGAGTTTGGTTCTCTGTGGAAATTTATTGCTATGTTTGACAAGTTCTAAGTTTGCGCATGTGTGTTACAACTAGTCTCTATGTTTAAAGATTTTCCACTCCATTTTTCATCTCCGTGGTTGATATTTTCTATCCTCTGGGTCACAATGTGGACTATTGGAGGTTTAAAGAGTCTTTTCCTTGACTTGGCACAACCCCAAGCTGTTAGCTATCACAATGTTTCCCTCACTCACACTGTTATCTGGAAAGTATTGCACAATTGGGTTTAACATCACCTGGAAAGTTTAATGGAAGCCCGATATATGTTTTAGTTGGGCACGGGTTGTGCTTGAAAAATCATTTTACTGTGTCGTTTAAGATTTTTCTTCTTCTCGTTCTCCATTGGAAGTGGTTGACGGTCATTTGGTAACCCTCAATGTCAAGACTATTGTTAAATGTTACTTCTCTGTGGTAAATTTTTGAAGGCACGAGCTGTCTGTGTTTTTCCGAGGAATTATTCCTTTGATTGATCCATCTGTTATTACTCTCTGTGCGTTGTGTTTAAACCCTAATTACGATCTTGATATCGTTGCAAATCCAGTCAAGGGTAAAGAGCACTATGTGTGCTTGGTCGATTGGGCACGAGTTAGCTCTGTTTCTCATTGAGAAATTTTTAAAAGAAGTATGTACATGTTAAATTTATGAGAATCTTAGGATCATAGTTGCATGTTATTGGTTGAATTCTATTTCAAATCAATACTTATGTTGATTATATTGGAAGGACACCTGTGTGTGAATGGATTCGGGCCCGATTATGAGTTTTAATTCCCAGTTGATTATGCCAAACAATGTTTGAAAAATCGACAAATGGTGGTTAATAACGGGCCTATTCTTATTTTGAGTATAAAGAATAAATATTGGATGTGGATGACTGGAATCACTGTGCATATTTCTAATTGGTTTTAAAAGGAAAAAGATTTAGCATTGGAATATGAATGACCGTGGCTCAAAAGGTTGTTGTGTTTATAATATAAATGGCAATGATACTATTATGACTGTTGTATAAGTTTATATGGATGCAAAGGATACTGAAGTTGAGTATTTCTGGGCATATGAATTATTTTTTTGAAAGTCAACAAGCAATCTGTAAAAGAACTGACAGTTTAGATGGTGGTTTTGAAAAGCGAATGCTGATTGAATTATGAAGGTTTGAACAAAGTTATGTTTGATTGTTTGATTTAATTTATTTTTATATGAACAATGTCCATATTTTATTCCCTCTCATGCTACCAATTTTCGCTCATTATACCCCCCTCATAATACCAATATCATTTTTGGCATTCCTATTCTATAAATTAAATTAAAAAACTCTGTATAACCATGACACAATATATAACACAACAATGGTTGGCAACTGATATTTTTGGTATTTTATTACAGTTAAATTATTTAATGAATTGCTGAGCATTATTCGTGTGTTTATTCCCCGTCATTATACCACATTTCTCTCGTTACACTCCCTCCATATGTCCCATGAAACCTGTCACCCCCTACTCACTTGGAAATTATTAAATACTTTTTTTTGGATGGATTTGCATGTATCTCGTGTCAATTTTTGAGCCAATTATTGTTTCATGCAAGCATAATGTTATGTATGTTTTATTAATGGCTTAGTTACTGACGAATTCCTTCTACAGGATGAGTTTCTTTAGTAGGGAAAGCCATGCCATAAATAATAGAGGAAGAGGAAATTGGAACAGAGGGCCTAGAAGGCCTAGATTCTCCATTCATTTTGATGATGATCCCCAGGAATTGAACCAATTGTTTCAAGATGGGTTCTTTAATTGGATTGGGAAAGGAATATTACAACCTCGACCAAAGAGGCCTCCCTTCTAGCCTCATAACATCCATGGTATCCTCGTGCCTCCTCATGTGTCCATGCAACCATAAGTCCTTGCAAATTATGGATGGAAAGAGATTGTCAATCAGACTGTCTCTCACCATCGTGGTTGGCCCAACTTGTCATTACCTCCTCGACCACCTGTAAATCCTAATGTTCAGATTTCCGTTGTGCATTCACTTATTCAATCCTCACATGCCAATAAAAGGATTAAAAATGATGTCCCCCATGTGAAAGATAAAGGAAAAGATACTGCCTCCCCTTCCTCTCCTTCAAATGACTCCTAAAAATCCTTTTCCTATTGCATGCATCTGAAGGATGATTGTTCTCATGTAATTAGTGAAATACAACCTCAAGGTTCAAATCAAACTCCGGCTGCTTCCAGAAAATCAAAAGGGGACAACAGTGATAAAAGGAAGATTCCCTCTCAAAGTGGCAAGTATGGCTTATAATTTATGTGTTTTTATGATTGAGTTGATGAAAACAGTGGTCTGTAGAAATTTTGGACAACAAGCTCTTTTTTGTATAATATGGATTGTGTGGATATTTATATTTTTTGGATATGATTTAAATTAATTATGATATTTAAAGATTCAATTCTAAAGGTATCTAAGGGAGTTACAAGGGTGGCATGTGTTAAATTATTATCCATTTGTGTTTTATTTTATAATTTTAAAAAATAAAGAAGCGAGTCACACGTGGTCCCACCTACCTAGTTATTATTAAATAAAGACCCTTAACTATTATTATTATTATTATTTCTCCTAAACTAAATTAGTTAAGTCAAACTAACTTAACTAAAGGAAGTAGTGTAACTACTTCAACTTATTTGGAAAGAATAAAAGATAAATGAGAAGAAGAAACAATAAGAGATAGAAGGAGAAAACAAGACTAAGGTTTTCTCTTTTGATTTCATGAGATAGTTTCAGTTTTCATTCATTGTTGAGTTCATTCAAAGCATAATTCTCTTTTTGACAACAACGTCCTACTGTATACAACAAGGTTCAGAACTGAACCAACTCATTTAGATGCTTGTTTTAGAGGTGTTGATCCATCCTTGATAGTTTGTGTATACTTGTCTGCTTATGGATTAATTTTCATAGCTTATAAGTGATATTTTGTAGAGCCAAATTGGTAGCAGTCTGTGGCAAGCTGATCCAGATTATAAAGTTCAGTTTTAATTCTTTTCAGAGTCCTTTTGCATGTTTTTCATTAGGGATATCTAAATTAGACTTTGGTCCATGCCCTCATAGGGTTTTTTTAAGAGAAAAACACTTTTTGACATCTTAGAATGAAATAAAGAAGATTGCTATTTTGTCTCATTTGTGTGTATCTGTGACTTGGTTACTTTTTCTTTTTGATCTTCATATTTACTTTATGTAATCTGTATATTTTTCAGAAACTTATATAAAAAATTCATGTTATTTTGCAACATTCTTTTCATTAATAAATTATCCTAAACCCTTTTAATTAATACTAGTGGATTGGGAAATTAATTTTGAGGCTATAAAACATAGGGTGATATTCTCGACTATCTTGTCCTAGACAGGCACGATTCGAAAGTTCTTAAGTAAGTTAATTCATATATTTTCCTCAACATTTATTTGGTGACCAGACTGGGGAGATATTCCATATCTCTCTGGTTGATTGTATAAGTGATTATCATTGCAAATTTTATATTTCTACTTTCGATTCTTTGACTATTTTCTTTCCTTCATGACAATACCTGTTACAAGGCAACCCAATATTGAGCCCAGTCTTAAATACCCGACCAACATTGATTTAACCTTATTCAATACCATCTTAGAAACCACTAACACCCAGGATGATATTGAGCGCTCATGGGCAGTAATTGAACAAGACATAAGTTTCCGAGAATGCTGGGAGGCCAGGCAAAGGAAACCTAGCAATCAACCATAACTTTCTTTTTCCTGAAGTTTTGATATTCTTTTCATGTCCTTAAACCATCACATCTCTAGGAGAAGAAGAGGTTTATCACCTAAGATCAACCCTATCGCTGAAATAGGAAGAATAAATGTTGTTTTGTAAACCCAACAAGGTAGTCTAAGGAGAAATTTGTCTGATTCAACTAGTTCATCTTTCTCTCCCTTACCCATGATTCAAAAAATGGCATCTGTAGGTGGATCTGGTGGCACTGGAGGTGCTTCTTCATATCAACCTTCAACCTTGTCTATGATTGGTAGCTTGTATATCCATCAAGTCCCTGTCCAATCTACTACCAACCCCACCAAAGTCATAAAGAAGTATGGACTCTTTCAATTTGAGGAATATGCTACTACTACCTCGTGGCATGTATCTTCTCCTCTGAACCTAGCACCTGCTACTCGTCCACTTCCAAAATTCAAAGAGAGTATCCCTAGGTTTTCAGGAAATAACATGATCACTACGAATGAACATTTGGTGGCATTCTCTAATTCCTGTCACAATATAGCATCTAATGAAAATGATACTTCTATGCACTTATTTGTTAATTCCTTTGAAGGGAAAGCAACGACATATTTCTTTGATATCCCTCCCAATATTATTTCCACTTGGGAAGAGTTAGTTTACTGGTTCAAATATACTTATGGGCAGTCTAAGAGCCTATATGAACAATTATGGGAATACAATAACATTGTGTACAAGGACGGTGAGACTATAAAGTCTTTCAATTTACATTTCACCAAGTTATATAACCAAATTCCCGAACTTATTCGCCCTCATAACCAATCTGATTTTATGCATTACTATAATGGTCTACCTCCCCCTTACCTTCATAGGCTTTGAGAAAATGATATTGAAAATCTTGGTTCTGCTCTGCATACTTGTCTAGAGTATGAAGAACAACTTGAAAGAACAAGTCTTCCCAAAGGAGACTCAATTAAACAAACAAACATGTCTTCCCTCTTACAACTTGTACAAGATATGAATAACTAAATGATAGTGTATGAGCAAAAGGGAAATGTCCCTTCAATTACTCCTGGGTCCCCATATTCTTCTTCACCACCCTTTAGGAATCCTAATGAAAACAAATTTCATCCTAAAGCCATCATGCCTCACAGTTGGTGCAACTTTTGTGAGGAACATCACGAGGAAAGTACTTGTGAGGTAAATAAGAGTCCATAGATAAAATATTTGGAAAAGGCCTGAAACTACCATTGATGTTCAATATTTCGCATAACCAGAGGATGTCATGATCATAAACACTAGGAATAAGTCCTATGCTTCAAAAGGAAAATATGATCCCCCTCGTACTTCTTCTATCCCAAGCTCAACTTCACCAACTGCTACTGTAAAAGTTACTAAAACTCCTGATAGTCAAGGAACTCCCTCCCCTCTTACATCTTCCAAATACAACATTCTAAATCAACTGGATAATATCAAGGCCGATGCTACTCTTATAGACATGGTTGTCGTCCCTAAGAAACAAAAGCATCTAAAAAATTTCATGGAAGGAAAAACTTCCACTGTAGCCAATCTCTCTGAAGAGGTAAAGGAAGAGGACTCAAGTGTAAATAAAGTGGGTGTAAATAATTTTATACACCCTATAAAAAATCCCCCATTTTTCATTTCTGTAAAGATTATGGACAAAATAGCCCATTGTTGTCTCATTGACGACAATTCAGGCCCAAGCATAATGTCGAAAATTATTATGGAAGAGATAGGCTTGTCTTGTACACATGAAAATTCCAGAAGCATTCTATATTATAATAGTTTAAAACAATCGACCATAGGTGAAATGAAATACATGACTTTGTTTTTGTGCGCACATCTTGAAATAAGGACAACCCTTAATATTCAGGTAATTGACATGCCGATGAGTAATTATTCAATCATATTAGGAAGAGATTGGCAAGCTTTGACAGGTGGATACCTCTCACTTGATGAGACACACTTATCCATTCCTCGGAATGGGAAGAACATCATAGTCCTAATGGAGAGAAGAATTTTACCATGTATAGAAAGCATCCCACAACCTAATGTAAACTATGTCGAGGAGGACCTAAGAGTGTATTCCATCTTTGCAGATGAGGATAACACTACCCTGGAACACATTGACTTGGAGGATGGGATATGGCACATGCACTTTGATGGTTTATGCTCCAAAAAAGGTAATGGAGCTGGAATTATCTTGTACTCACCTGTAGGAAAAATTCACAACTTTTCATATAGGTTGTAATTTTCTTGCACAAACAATGTCACCGAATTTGAAGCATCACTGCTAGGCATTGACAATGCCTATAATTTAGGTTGTGGCCATCTTACAATTTTTGGGGACTTTGAACTTGTTGTAAAATTTGTACGTAAGATATATTATCCTAGCAACAAGTTAATGAAACACTACACCCAAACTGTTTGAAGGCTTATCTCGAACTTACTATCATTTAACATCACTCATGTTAAAAGGGAACTAAATTCAATGGCTGACAGGTTAGCTGTTTTTGAAGCCTCTCCTAATTGGCAACTTATGACACAAAGACCTGATTGCACTTCTCAATCTTTGTATTGTCCTTATATCCCCGAAAATGTAGATTCATGTCAAGTATTCCCTAGTGATGAAAGCATCTGTGATTTCATACAAAATGAACCATATAAGCCCAAGGAGATTATATCCATGGAAGACAACAAAATTCTGAAGGGATTGACTCCTCTAGAAATTTCATTTTCATTGAGTGATGTAGGAAACAAATAAAATAATAAAGAAGAGGAGTCGAAAAGGAAAGTGGTGAAACCATTTACTTGAACATTGGGACACCCGATTGTCCAAAGAATGTTAAGATAGGTGCCCAATGTATTGATGAAGAAAAATTGAAATTCACTGAGTTACTTCGTGAATTTCAAGATGTTTTTTCTTGGTCTTATGAGAATATTCGTGGTTTTGATCCTAATCTTATACAACATTCCATCCCTATCAAGGAGGGCATAAAAATGGTTAGGAAAAAACAAAGACCCATTAACCCCGCACTTGAAGAAAATATTCATAAGGAGTTGGAAAAGATCTTGAAGGCTGGGATAATTTTCCCTGTTAAGTATTCTGAGTAGGTTTCCAATTTGGTTCTTGTTTGGAAAACAAATGGTCAGATCCGATTGTGCGTTGATTTCCGTGCATTGAATAGAATGAGCATAAAATACCATTTTCCTCTCCCTAATATGGAAATGATTTTGCAACAAGTTGTAGGTTCACAGATGATGTCCTTACTTGATGGTTTTTCTGGTTATAATCAGATCAAGGTAAAAAGGACTGATAAATACAAAACCACTTTTATTACACATTGGGGCACATTTGCTTATGAATGCATGCATTTTGGCTTATCTAATGCAGGTACCACTTTCGAAAGAGCTATGCATATAGCTTTTGAAGATCTGATCGATAAGATTATTCAGATTTATCTTGATGACATGATTGTATATTCAAAGAACCGATTGGATCATTTTGGTCATCTTAGAAAGGTTCTCATGCGATGCAGGAAATTCAACATTTCTTTAAATCCTTCTAAGTCTATTTTCGGCATTACCCAGGGCAAGCTCCTTGGGCATATTGTCTTTGATTTAAGAATAAGCATAGATCTCGAAAGGATTGCTGCTATCCTAAATCTTCTTGCTCCTACTTCAAAAAATGAGGTTTAAGACTTTATGGGCATCATCAACTTATTTCGTAGGTTTGTTCCTGATTTTGCTGTAATGGTCAAACTAATTCACAATCTTCTCAAGCAATATTGTTCCTTTTCTTGGACTGATGACATTGAAAATGATTTCGTAAGGATTTAGAAGGAAATCAGTTCCGCACCAGTTTTGGTGAAGCCAGATTTTGAGAAAGAGTTTATTATATACACTATTTCCACAAAGGAATCCGTATCTACTATCCTCATACAATGTGATGACCAGAATAACGAAAAAACAATAGCTTACATGAGTCAAATCTTATCACATGACAAATTCAAATATTCTTATATTGAAAAACATGCTTTCGCTCTTATTAAGCCGTGGAGAAATTTCACCACTTTATATTAAGTAAGCACACGATGGTAAAAGTCTCTTTACCTACTGTTAAGTTTTTTCTCTCACAGACTTATCTTTTAGGGAAGCTTGTACATTGTCTTGCCAATGTTCAGGAGCATGATTTAACTATCACGACTTCAAAAAAAATTAAGGGATGTGACTTAGCCCTTCACTTAGCTCAACATGCTGAAGCAAGTGAAGAAATGGATGAACAAGATAGCTCTCTATCAACACTATTTTACATTGATAGTCAAATCCTTCCTGTAGTTGAACATCCCCGGTACAAAGATCTGGTGTATTAATTGCAAAATCATAGGTGTACAGATAATTTATATACTCATCAAAGGATAAGGCTCCATTTTGAATCTTGCAGATATGTCATTTGAGGAGACTCCTTGTTCAGAAGATCCGCCAATGGTACGTTACTTTGCTGTGTAAATAATGAGGAAGCACATAAATTGTTACAAGAAACACATGGATCTTCAAATTCTGTTATTCATGTAGCTGGCCACTTTTCTGCTAAAACTACTGCTTTTAAAATTGTCAGAAAAGGGTACTATTGGCCTTCAATATTTTGAGATTCTTATAAATTTTCAAGATCTTGTGACATGTGCCAGAAGTTCTCTGGGAAAGAACGTCTTTCTTCCATGCCTTTACAACCCGTCCTCCCTAATTTTCCTTTTTCAAAATGGGGTCTGGACTTTATCGGTCCTATTAATCCTCCATGTTAGCAAGGCGAGTTTTCATCTTGATAACTACAGATTATTTTACGAAATGGATTGAATTTGTCCCACTTAAGAATTCATAGGATGAGCAAGTTATTTCTTTCCTTGAAACTAATATTTTTTCCAGATTTGGTCTTCCTTTAGAGATTATTATAGATAACAACCCTACTTTTATTTCTGCCAAGCTGACTCAGTTTCTAGCTAAGATGGGATTTAAACATTTTACCTCATCAACTTATTGCCCTGAAGGGAATGGGCAAGCTGAGTCTACTAACAAAAATCTGGTTAGAATTATCAAGAGGCTCATTGAAGATAAGCCTCGTCAATGGCACACCCTCCTCACTTACGACCTTTGGGAAGATCACACTAGCACCAAGGTGAGCACATGTTGTACCCCTTTTTAGCTTGTTTATGGTCAAGAAGCCATTCTGCCTACCAAGATGGAACTTTCGTCTTTACAGCTCATGCTATAGATTGAAGAATTGAATTCTTCTAATATCCCTCAAAGTATAAATGCATTGTTGGCTATAGAAGAACAAAGGATGTTTACCTTGGAGAACATAAAGAAAAGACAACAGTCTGTGAAGAAATATTTCAATAAAAGTGCAAAAGCTGTCATATTTAAGGTCAATGAGAAAGTCTTGTTGTAGGATTCATCTCACACTGATAGAGGAAGGCATTCAAAGTTTCAAAAGTTATGGCTGGGTCCTTTTAATTTTTTTTTCCTGGGCACCAATTCTTATATTCTAAAGGACTTGGAACCATTTTCACACTATCACTATGAGATATACTGCTGTAAACCTGTACCAATCAACCTGCACCAAACAACCTGTACCAATAACCTGAACCATGCATCAACCTGTACCTCAACCTCAACAAAAATACATCATCAATTTCATCATCCAAATTTGTTTTGTAACTCTATAACAAAATTGGTATATATGATCACATACCTACAAACATTCATTAACAAGAGACTAACATTTTCATCAAATTTTACTTTAGTCTCACATGACTAGTTTTGGATTAGTCAACAACCCTAACTTGCAATAATCATAACTATGTACCTGTAATGAATGATGCCTAAAAATAATCAGTGTCTTGTCTGCAATTTCTCTAGGTTTCACTTCTTGGAACCTCACAGAAAATGAGTTATAGCAAAAATGACATACCTTATTGAATTTTGGCTTATTCTAGAGAGCGGACTTGTAGAGCATGCACTGCATGGAATATTTGTTGTATGGATCTGAAAATAGCACACATAATACTAAAGACTGTAATATAACCAATACATTTGGTCTTATTGAATTTGGATCTGTTATGAAAAAGTTATGATGTTTTTACCCGAAAAACCTTTTTTAGACTAGTTTCAGGACTAGCCAGAAACCCTATTTTACACGGAGTGTAACTCCAAAAATACAACGACCCACAAGCTGGAATTTTTATCACAACTACTTGGGTGTATTTCCTCAATGAACTCCAAATTTTACGGTCTGAATCATTCTAGAAAAAAACTTTATTGCGAAAATGGTGAGATGACTTGTAAATAACATACCTTAGAAAGCATCATCAAAATAATTTATCCTCCCTTGAATTTCGGCCTTATTTACTTCACCTTCCCTATGAAATTCACCTTAGATATCCTTTGTTTACCTCAGTCACTTGTATATATTCAATATGATCAAGTCTAATTAAATGAGAGACCCTTGTCTCTTATTTATACTTTTATGTAGCTTCCTCAAGGGGTTACCTTCTAACCATGTTAAACCACTTTCCTTATTTTAGGGCTAACCCACTTCTAACCACTTGTCCACTTAGTAATTTCTCCGTTAACTTTATTATTTAAATAATTTCTTTTGTATCCACTTTGACTTATAGTACACTCATCACTTCAATTTTTTATTTTTGAAAAAATTCTTCTTTGCAACCACTTTGACTACTTTGACCTTTTGGGGCTTCTAGATGACTCATGAGGGTTCTCCAACTTCACATGGCCCTAAATCTCTAACCATGAGGAGTTATGTGACGTTCGACATACCACCAGAAATGAAATAACATGTACTATCCATCTAGAATAGTCCTTCCTTCAAATATATTAAAAATCATACCATTATACACCAAACAAACTTGGGTCCATTACCCAAACCTTTGTGCTACCATAATTATCTACCATACTTTATTCAAGGGTTGAAATCAATAACAACCAACCCAAATAATCAATAATCTCCCACTTTGGCATTGATGCTAACACTCTAATGCAATACTGGAGTCATATCACTCATGCTCTCCCTGTGACCATCGCTCCCCTGGAACCATGCCTCTGTGATATTTCTCCAAGCATTTACCTTTGCATCTAATAAATCTATCCCCCTTTTTCATCAATGTAAAAGACATCTTTCCATCCGAGGCTGCTCCCCCTGACTAAAATCTTCTTGAAACTGATCTCCCAACCTGAACTGTCCTCTTTATGGTGCTTCCTCATGTAAATCTAAGACATATAAGATAAGCATTCAAAAAAAATAATTTTGGAGTAGAAATTACTCCGAGTCTCTGTCGAAGATACTCAAAGGCTTCCCATGGAAGCGGTTTTGTAAAGATGTCTGCCACTTGTTATTTTGTGCCCACATATTCAAATTTGTTGTTCTTCTCTGCAACCTGTTCTCGTAGAAAGTGATACTTGATTGGAATGTGCTTCTTCTTGGAGTGCATCATCAGGTTCTTTGAGATACTGATGGCGCTTGTATTATCACAATAGATTGGAATGGGCTCAGCATACTTAATCTGTATATATGTTAGTGTTTGTTTCATCCATAGAACCTGTGTACAACATCCTACTGCTGAAATATAATCTGCTTCGGCTCTAGATAAAGATACTGATGATTATTTCTTGCTTATCCAAGATAATAAACACTCACCCAAGTAGAACGCTGCTCCCCTGATGCTTCGTTAGTCATCAATGAAACCTTCCCAATATGCATCGGTGTAGGTAATAAGTGATATATCCTTTCCTTTTGGATACCATAATCCAAACTCTTTTTTTCCTTTGAGATATCTGAAAATCCTCTTCACTACTAAGACATGTGATTCCTTTGGTACTACTTGAAATCATGCCACCTGTCGAATCGCCTGCATTACATCTGGTCTGGATTATATCACATATAGTAAGATACCAATCATTGACATGTATTGACTATGGTCTGTAGACTTTGAATCATCATCTTTTCTCAATTTGCAACTGGTTTGCATAGGAGTAGTAACTGGTTTGCAATCTTCCATTCCGAATATCTTTAGCATTTATATGATATACTTAGTTTGAGAAATAAAAATTCCTTGGTTTCTTTGACGTATCTGAAGACCTAGAAAGAAGGATAGTTCTTCGAGTAATGAAATTTCAAATTCATTTTGCACATCCTTTGCAAATTTCTGGCTTAACCTGTCATCATTGCTACCAAAAATAGTATCATCAACATAAACTTCAATTAATAAAATACTATCTTGAGTTACCTTTATGTAGAGGTTGCTATCTGTACTTCCTTTTCTGAATCCTACCTGCCGTAGATACTTATCTAGTCTAGAATACCATGCTCTAGGTGCTTGTTTTAGACCATAAAAGGCCTTCTTCAATTTGCACACATAATATGTGTTCTCTGACAACTGAAATCCTTTTGGTTGTTCAATGTCGACTTCTTCAAGTTCCCCATTCAGAAAAGATGATTTCACGTTTATCTGATACACTTTAATATTCTTGGAGCATGCATAAGCTAAAACCAATAAGATTGCTTCCATTCTGGCAACTGGGGAAAATATCTCTTCAAAGTCGATTCCTTCAACCTGTGCGTATCCTTTACATACCAATCTAGCTTTGTTTCTTGTAACCTGTCCATCTCCATTCAATTTATTTATGAAAACCCACCATGTGCCAATCACATTCTTATTCTTTGGTATTGGAACCATTTCCCAAGTTTCATTCTTCTCTATTTGATCCAGTTATTCATCCATGGCCTTATTCCAAAATTCATTCTTGCTGGCCTCTTCAAAACTGTTTGGTTCAATCGTAGATAAGAGTGCTAGGTGCATTTGTTCTGGTGAACAAATTCTTCTTCTAGTCTCAACACCTGCATCTTTGTTTATGATAATCTGATCTAAAGGATGATTCTTCTGTACTCGTTTTCTAGGTTACTTTGGAGGCACTTCCTTAACTTTCTCTTATACTTCTGTTTTTATCCTCTTCATCTTCCCCTTCTACTTCTTATTCATCTTCTGCTTCTTCTTCGTAAATCTGTTCCATTGATTCATTTTCTTCTTCATTTAATTCTCGTCCACTTGTTTCATCAATTGTTACATTGATGCTTTCCACAACTTTGTTTAACCTCAGATTGTAACACTTGTATTCTTTCCTTGTACTTGAGTAACCAACAAGTACTCCTTTGTCCACACGAGAGTCAAACTTTCCCATTCTGCCATCTTCTCTTTTGATGTAGCATTTTCTTCCAAATACCATGAAGTGATTCACATTTGCTGGTCTTCCTTTCCATAGATCATAGGGAGTTTTGTTAGTGTTGTTTCTGAGCATTACTCTGTTTTGAATGTGAACTGCTGTATGCACTACATGTGTCAAAAAAATATTTGTCAATTTGGAATCCATTAGCATTGTTCGAGCCATTTCCTGTACTGTCCTATTCTTTCTTTCAACAACTCCATTCTATTGAGGTGTCCTAGCAACACAAAATTTCCTTTTTATTCCATGCATTCTTCAGTATTCCATAAATTCGTTTGAAGTGAACCCTCCTCCATTATCAGATATCAAACATTTGATTTTTGAATCCATTTCACTTTCAACCATTTCCTTGTAGACCTTGAAGTTTTCAAAAGATTCTGACTTATTCCTGAGAAAACAAACTACAATCATTCTTGTATAATCATTAACTAATAACATAAAATATTTCTCACCTTTCAAACCCTTTGTTGTAGTTAGTTCAACTATATCAATATGCACAATTTCCAGTGGTGTTGTCGTTGAATATTCCTTTTATTTGAACCTGGTCTTTGTTTCCTTTCCTTGTTGACAATGCTTGCATACATTGTTTGTTGGTTTCATGATCTGGAGCATTTCTCTAACTGCTTCCTTTTTGCTAACTTTGACTAGGTTATCAAAGTGTATGTGAGCCATTCTTCTGTGCCATATCCAACCTTCATCTTCCTTTCCTAGAAAGCACTTTTCATTTCCAATTTCACTTAATACATATATGTTGCTTGAAGTTCTTGTAGTTGTTGTAATCAATTTTCCTGAACCTTCTTTTCTTATCTCACACTTCTGTGAATCGAAAGTAATTTTATGACTTTGGTCACATATTTGAATCACACTTAGAAGATTATGTTTCATATCTTTTACTAGTAAAACATTTTCTTCCTTGGTATTCTTGTTTCCAATTCTGACTGTGTCTTTTCCAATGATTTTAGCTAAATCATCATTTCCGAAGGAGACTGATTCATCTCTTTCCTTTCTTAATGTAAGAAACCTACCTTTATCACTTGTCATGTGTTTTGAACAACCACTATCAACATTCCAACTATGTTTCTTCTTCTTAGCTTGTAGAGCGAGTGTGCATTATTCATTTCTATACTGATTCTTCTTTCTCATCCATGTTCTCTTTTGAGGATCCTGTCTGTGACTGTTGTTGTTCTGTTGTGGTTCTCTAGGAGGGATTGTCATTCTACAATATTTGGCCATGTGTCCAAATTTGTTTCACTTGTAGCATTCCACTTCAGTTCTCAATGATTCAAACTTGTTGTAGCTTCTTCTTTGCGTTTCACTAGGCCTTCTTGGATAACCATTTTGTGTATGAATTTCAAAGTTGTTTATGTTCCTGCCATTAGCTCCAAAATTTACAACTTTATGTCCAAAATTATTGCATGCATAACATAAACCAAAAAAAATATTTTGATACCTGGGAGTTGAATATGTTCTGAAAGGAGTTACTCTTATGAATCCTTCTTCTTCCTAAATCTTATTTTTTTTGTCGGTTGTTGCTTCTAATGTTTGAATCTTCTCGGTGGAGGAGTGTCTCTGTAATATTCCTTGTATATTTTCCTATCCCCTTTGATTGTTTCTGCATATATTTTTGGATGTTTCTTGTTCTGTTTATTCGAAGCTTGATCCCTTTTCTGTCTGATTGTATCCAAGTCCATACTTGTCATGATAATGCTTTTGACTCCTGATAATTTCATCGAGAACTTTTGAGCTGTTCTGCATATTTTTCTTTTGAAGATCCTTTCTCTGTGTGACAATCTTTGCTTCCAAATTTCCAATGATCCTGTATATTTATTCTAACTATTCTTTGAGTGCTTCTCAATTCTTTTATCTTCTTCTATTTGAACCTTCAATTTCATGATCATTTGTTCTAGTTCCTGAGTGTCTTCTTTCTTGTCTAGTTCTGCTTGTAGCTTCTTGTTTTTCTTTTTTTATCTTCTTATAATTTCTATGGCACTCACCAATTCTTCTTGGTATTCAACTTCTGCCTCTTCATATTCTTTTTCAGTGTCTTCTTTATCAGAGTCTTCTATTTCCATGAATAAAACTCTTTCTGTCTCACTGTCACTAACTTCATCTTCATTTGATGAGGATATGTCTTCTTTGGTGCATAAGCTTTTCTTGAAAGCTTTCTTTTTGGTTCTTTTGCCTTTATATGCTTTTTTTCTATTTCAACAATCTTCATCATTCCTCTTATTTTTCTTATGAGGACATTTGTTAGAAAAATGACCAATACCATCACAATTAAAACAAATCAATGGAAGCTTACCTTTATATCTGTCGTTGGTTCCCTTGTTCAATCTTCTGACAAAGTTGGCCACTTCTTCTTCATCATCTTATGAGAAGTCACTGCTGCTGCTATGTTCCTTTTGATTTCCCTTTTTCTTTGACCTTTTGGATGCTTTGAAAGCTACTTCTTTTATAGCTGGATTTTCCTGTTCAGTTCTCATTTCATATGCTGTGAAGATTCCATGTAGTTCGTCCATGCTTATTGAGTCTAAATTTTCTTCTAGTGCTGATATATTAGCATCAAATCTCATAAAAAGAGATCTTAGTACCTTTTGAACAATTACAGAT
>CBVK0100352688.1:0-20705 GCA_900067695.1 Picea abies
ATCATTTTGTATGCACCTTTCATGGCATAGTGCATGCATGTACTATGCAGTAAAATGATGAAGTGTGAACATTCCAGGATACCGCATGTAGTAACTTAAGTGCGCGTGATTTTGAGGCCAGGGAGCCTTTGTGTATATGATGTATTTTATAGGTTGTTGAGTTAGTTATTATAAGATATGATGCTTATGTTTTGTATTAGGCCAGAAAATCTAGATGCTAAAGGCTAGTGCGCCTATTTTTGTATATGTCTCAACATTAATATAAAATACATCATTGCCTGCAGACTGACCATGATAAAAGAGTATGGGGGGCTAAACTCCACTAGTCAGGGAAAGGGGGGGATAAAGTTAAGGAAAAGGGGCTAATCTAGGGAGCGTAAGCCAAAGAGGAATATTATATTAATATTTCTTAAAGTACAAAGTATGGATACTTATTTTATCCTAAGTTCTAAAGTTGGGGAAAATTGGGCCAAAGTAGCTCCCAACATGACAAGTGTCAAGTTGGGGATATGCATACATAATGTTGGGACTTAGTTCATTTTCAAGGATTCTCCCCATCATTTTGGCCATCATTCAGTCATCCAATTAATCAACCATCATCATTCACACACTCATTGAGATACCCTATGTACCTTCCTATCACTGTTCCTGAACTTGTATCGTTAGCCATACTTGTTTGTGTAGTTGGTTAGCTGGGCAGCTAGATTGAAGAAGTATGTTGTTAGGCTTATGGGATATTGAAGAGGCAGGTTGTCAGGCCTGTTAGCAATTCTCTGGGTGATAGAATTGTTGGGAATTGATTTCCCGAAGGTGTTAAAATTTAGCTATAGGGCTCTAAGACTTCTTGTCCGACCTGTTGCTGAAGCCCGAAAAGGAAGTGGGGCAACTGAAGGACTATTGAGAAGAGAAGGGGCACACTTCCTGAGGTGGGACATGCATGTTGGGAATGAGTTATTGTAGGATGTTAGTTTGATTAGTCACCTATGATGGAGTATTTCCTATTTTCCATGATCCATTAGCCTGGTTAGGAACCCCTTACCCAGGTGGAGTTTAGTCCCATCTCGGGGGTGACACACTGTTGAGAGTGATGAGAAATGTAGTCTAAGGTTGGGAGGTTCATGGAAGGTCTACACTTAGTTGGTTATATTATTAACAAGATAAGTGTCCATTGTGTGATAAATTTACATGATGAATTATTATTTACGTGTTTATTTTTATGCGTTTATCCTATCTGTGGTTATAAATGTCTTTATATTTATGGGTAATGCTTGTATATGATGCATGTATATGTTTACTTTCATTTCCGTATGAATCTTTGTATTACAATATGTATTTGTTTTGTTACTTTTTATATATAAACTTCCGCAAGACTTTTTTGTGTATATGTTTTAATTGCATGCAGTTCGAAAAAATTTATGTGGCATAGCTCAGTTAGATGTTGGGTATGTTGCAATATGTTCCATGAAGAGAATGAAAGAGTTCTCTAGAGTAGCATGCCCCAACATGTGTGGTCGGGGATGTTACAAGAATGGATCTATTAGAAGCTTAGAAGTAGAGGACATCACAACTCATTAAATTAGATGAGATTTGTTAGGATGCAATTCAACACACCACAATCATCCAACAACAAAAAATGAAATGGCATGACAAATTCATCATAAAGAAGAAATTCAAACCATGTGATTAGGCTCTCTTAATTGATTCCAAATTTAGAAGTTTTAAAGGAAATCTCAGTACTCTCTAGTTAGGACCGTATGAGATAGAGACAGTCTATATAATAGTTCGATTAAAGTCAAATATATTGATCTAGAGGAAATTTGTTTTCTAGTAAATGGGAATAGACCAAGGTTATCTCAGAATCCTTCAAATAGAGAAGAATATTTCCATAATATGCTTCAAAAACTAGATATGGAGATAGTAGGAAGGGAAATCCTTCCCTTGCTCTTGTTTTAGATTGATATTTTTTTTATGTTCTAAAAAAATAAAAAATATTAAAAGCTAAATAAAAATAAACAATAAAAATTTAAAGAAAAATAAAAGGTACAATTTTTTAAAATCATTTTACTAGCCCAACTGTGTAAGAATTAGGTTTGAAAACCAATGATCTAGAAGACAAAATTCATTTTTTTTAATAAACTACATGTTTTTTCTAAAATGTCCGTTTTCAAAATTTTCTTCCATCTCTGATTACTTAGCAACATAATTCTTTCCACACTGCAAAAGGTCAGTTCTTTGTAGCAATTAGTGAAATAGATTCTTCCTTAACAGATTTAAAAGGTTTAGAATTTTTTTTATAGTTCTTTAGAGTTTGGTTTTCCCAAAATAAATTCAGTAACAATTTCCAGAGTGTTCAAGTTTTAATTTCTCTTCATAATTTCAAAGTTACACCACCAAAACATACTAGATTTCCTTCAAATTAGACATTTCAAGTTCAATTTTAGAGTTCATTCATCAAAGGGTTCTATACATAATTTTAATTTCTTTAGTTATATAATTTTCTACAATCACATTAACTTTCAATAGGTACCAAAATTCACCTGCAGTTTCTTTTCAAGAAATTGTTAGATATGAACTCACTTTTAAACTAGCATGCAACACAATATTAGCATGATCTATGAATTTCAAGAAAATTGTTATGAAATTGAATTGTGAATTCATCATTAACATTAGAATTTTTCATATCTTCATTAAATTCTTCATCGTCATCAGCATTCTTAAAAAATTCATCATATTTTTCATCAACAATAGTAATCTTCAAATCTTCATCAAAATCAACATTCTTCAGGTCTTCATCAGATTCTTCATCAACATTAACATTTCCAGAATATTCAGCAGTTCCAGAACTTTTTCAGAGTTACACACCAAAATAATATGTCAGCTTCAATAGTAGAATTAGAATTCAATTTCGTTATGGTGCATATCTCCAGCTCCATCTTCGAAGGTGATCCATTTTTTTGTCTATGGGTAAAACCATAAGTTAATATATTTTTAAAATACTTTTGCAATAGGAGATATGAAATGTGTGAAAACTTGGACAAATTAAAAATTTGATATACACTTGTTTTATTTTCCCCATAATTGATCCTATCTTCCTACCATATTTCCCTATCCTAAGTTATTTTCCTACTCATCTATTAAAACTCACAACCATGATTATAGATGCGTGTCAAAATCCTATTTTAACATGCATTATTCAAGGTGTTGATAAGACTAATAATTCCAAAGATGACGATCAAATCATGCATGAGCTCTTCCATAACTTTGAATGATATCTTGAAACTCGTCATGATCATTTTCATTATTTGAATTATGGACTCATCATAGCTTAAAGATCTCTCAAATGTTTTACCTTCATTCGAATTATGCCATATCACCACTCATGTTTTCCTTCTTGTTACACACCAAATTTCTAGACTACCAAATGTGGATTTTTCACACTTTAGTGAGGGAGTTTTTGTCATAATCCCTAGACATGTTAGGAGAGAAATTTATCATATGAATTTCAAAATACTACGTGCACATAAATGAATCATTATTCATAAAATGGAAATTGATTTAGTGTGATAATCCACCTCACATGTAGCTTTCTAATCTCAAGGAGAAGTTGAGAATCTCATGGATGGTTGAGATATATTCTCAAACCAATATCCTAATTTGATGGATGTTGAGAGATGTTTCCTAATTAAAATCCTTGAGAGATATTTTCTCCCTAAAATCCTTGAGAAATATTTTCTCCCTAAAAATCTTGGAGATCCAATTTAGTGGATCTAGTGAGTGATCTTCTCCAGTGGAGTCGTCATTTTTTTATTATGAGAAATATTACCCTTCGGATAGGTTAAGATCCCATTTGGAACAAGACCCATTCTTTGTTCCAAGACTAAATAAAAGAAATGATTGCTACATTCCCTTTAAATATAATTCATCCAATAAAATAAGAGACAAGAAGAATATGGAGTACCTTATTCCAATGTTCGTCCTCCATGCTCCAATGCTTGGGCTCATTAACTTTCCTTTCACACTTGTTAAAATGTTTAAAAGGGAATATTTTGAGTGGTAGTGTACCCCTTTTTCGGCCTCGTAAGAATAACTACGAAAACAATTATGCTCTAGTCAATCATGACTAGAAGAGTTCTCCCTTATATTTTTTTACACTTTTGGGGGGCTTAGGAGACTAAATTTACAAAAAAATAAACTTGTAGTTTTCTTTAAGTTCTTTTGAAACTCTCTAAACATGAAAAACCACCACATTTACCTTCTATGGACTCATAAAATTATTTATTTAAGGAATCATATGGGATCGGACCCTTACTTATTCAGGTTCCTTAAAAATGTGAAGAGGAACTTACCAAAGGTGAGTTATACCGAGCATATTTTATCCTCCTTGAGATCGTTAAAAAAAAAAAGAGGTATCAATCTATCTGGATGGGGGACAAATTTGGGAAGTGGGTCAAGATTTTGAAACATATAGAATTTTTTATTGTTCACCCTTAAACATGGAACCTGTATGCATTCTTCTTACAGTTGGGTAATCCTCTTTTCTCCGAGTCATACCAATTAAACCATGTGTCATCATACTCTTTCAACTCCTTCGAAGAGAACCTTTGGTTATCGTCACATTATATTTGGATCCATGCCTCATCAATTCAATGATGCCAAGTCACTTGTCGTACCACACAATGTTCAATGGAAGTCTCATCTTCAATCAACCACTCTGCAATATTATCTATTTTCATATCCATGTCAGTTTGTCCAAATTTTCTCTATCATCTCAAATCATTATCCTAATCAGTTTCATGTCATTGATGGGGCATACATCATGGCCTTCCTTCGATGAGTGTATTCTTGTCGACTTCAACACATTATCCAGGAATCTGAATTAGAAACCAATTAGTTCCTTGGAGCCTGCATAGCTCAATGGCCGATTTTCTCTCTTTTGATATTGGGTTTACATCATTGACCCCTGATTGGAAGATTCTAATGAATGTTCGAATTTATCTCATTTATTCACATTCATTGTATTGTACTAGGGTACCTTGGGAGTTATTGACATCAATGGTGATTCCCCTCATAGTTGTTAACGATATACATTAATGACTAGTAGTCAAGTGGTTTCTACCATGTTCGACATCAATGCATGTATTGTCATGGTTATAATTGTATAGATTTAGGATTGAAAGGAAGACCATGGGAATCATTTTGACACCTACCAGTGTTATGTGCCAAACCTGGGTTGAATCAAAGAGAAATATTGTTGATGTACATTTTCACATAGATCCAATTTGTATTTATCTGTAGCTATGTTGTTGTTTTCATATTATAGCTCCACTATGTAAAATCATGTGGCTACAACCTAATCAAGTCATGGATGTATGGATCAACATTGTATTTTTGGTGGCCATATCCTGAGTCATTATTGTCATGGATTCGCAGTGTATTGGTCGGAGACCATGATTTAAGCCCATTTTGTATCGAGCATGGGTATTACTACCTCGGTATGATTCATATATATGTTGTTTGATGTTTTTTTTCAACTTCCATCTGAATCTCCTATTCTAGCACCCCTTGATGCACATGTTTTTGTAAAGTGTTTTAGTCATAATTTACTCTTCCGACCTCACACTTTAGGGGGCATTTGTTACACACCAAATTCCCACACTACCAAATGTGGATTTGTCACACTTTAGTGAGGTATTTTTTTTCATAATCCCTAGACATGTTAGTAGATACATTTATCATATGAAGCTCAACATACTATGTGCAGATATATTATTCATTATTATTCTTAAAAACAGAATTAATTTAGTGTGAGAAGCCACCTCGCATTTAGTTTCCTAATTTCAAGGAGACATTGAGAATATCATGGATGGTTGAGATATTTTCTCTAACCAATATCCTTATTTGATGGATGTTTAGAGATATTTCCTCCTTAAAATCCCCAAGAGATATTTTCTCCATAAAATCCTTGAGAGATATTTGCCCCCTAAAAATCTTGGAGATCCCAATTTAGTGGATCTAGTGAGTGATATTATCCATGGTGATTAAGCCTATAAATCGTATCTAATGAGGGAATTCCAAGGTCAGAGGAGAAGGAATCGATTGAAGCATCATCATTCAGATCGTAAAAAAATTGTGTGAGGGGATGGATTTCTTGGAGAATTTGTTGTATCGTCAAACGTGATTTGTAGGTACTTTCCCTTGGATTTCCAATTAATATAAAATTGTCCTATTCCCTTCAAGTCTATGTTTTTTACATATACTTTTCTACTATTGTTTCAATATTTGTAAGTAGATTTTCTTTATCTAATCATATAGAGTAGGAGGAAGAGTTTCTTTGTTGGTATTTGCAGGATAGCATTTGTATTAAAGAGGTTGGAGATCGAGCCCAAGGATTGGAGTATCAAGGAAGAACAATAGAATATGATACTCCATATTATTATTCTCTCTTATTTGATTGGTTAAATTATATTTGAAGGGAACGTAGAAACTATTTTTTATTTATTTTGTCTTTGGACCAAAGAAGGGGTCTTGTTCCAAAGGGGAGCTTAACCTATCTGCCAGGTAAGATTTCTCATAACACTTCTTCCATGTGACAAGAGTATTATTTGAGGTTGAATTCTCTCTAAATATGTTGATTTAATATGGGACATGAGGTAAGGCATGAACCAATCGACATTGAAATACTTGATTCTCATCCAAAATTTCAGAGACAATTTCAAAATATTGGATGGCTTCCTTTCCTACAAAAGTTTCAGGGGTATGATAAACAAGTGATGAAAGATTTTGCTGAGAAATTTGATGGTCAGCAAGATCGAATTGGTGATCTCCATTTTCATCTATGTAAATCCTTCGTTGCAAGAGAGATAAGGTTTCCTTGGAAAAGAGATAGATAGTTTAAGAGCTAGAAGATAAAGGGGGGAGTTCGGAAAGGATTCCTCAAGGATCTTGTGTAGGTAGAAAATTGAAATAAAAGTATGTCAACTTCCTAATTTAAAAATAAATGGAGTTGTATATTGTTTATACTTAATAAATACGTGACTCGCGAAGGTAAGTATGGGATCATTCTTTATTGTCACCTTTGATTACTCATGCATCTTATCAAAGGGAATAATATCTATATGACATTATACTTATGAATTGTTTAAAGAGAATGACATTAACAGTCTAGTGTAGCGTTAGGAGTTTGGATAGGAGTCCATTTCATTTTGGGTTGGTTAAAATATTAGTCGAGGCCAAATTGTGGGAGAAAAATGAGAATTGGGTGGAATTCTTGGTTAGAAATCATTTTATAGAAGTACTTGCATAGAAATAAGTCAAAGGATTGAAACGTTGGTGTTCCAAAGCAAAGGTTTCTGAAGCGAAACTGAAAATTCCCAAGTTGAAAATCTTGGAATGGGAGGTGAAGATTCCTAAAATGGATAATGCAGAGATAGAAACAAACAAGAATTAGGAGCCATATCCTAAAGCAAAAAAATAAGAAGAAAATTTCAAAACAAAGGATATAAAAGGGGGTCAGGGTTTTAAGAAGTTGTGTAAGATATTTCATATCTTCATTTTGATAAACAAATGTTGCAAAAGATATTTTGGAATCATACAACTGACTAAAGGAATGCACAACGTGAAACAATTAGAATAGAAAATAGTTGGAAGGGAAACACAACACCATTTTTGGGAGAAAGAGGTTGCAACCGAATCAAGAAGAAATGAGAACTCTCGGGTTCTCAACCAACAATCCTGGATCAAAATATACATATGAAATCAATATGATTATAAAATGGGATGATGGTGATGAGAGTTAGGATGTTTATCACTTTTTGTTGTTGTTATCTTAGTTAAGTCCTGAGATTTGGGTTAGAAACCAGACTAATAATGTAATAGAGTCATGTATTATATCTTAGGTCTAATATGATTAAATGGTTATATATTAATTATGAATGTCAAAGCAACTCTATTTTCACCATTCTCAGTTAGGAAATGTTTAGGACTACAACAAGTTTAAGATTTCTTGCACAGGAACGATATGAATCTTGATACTTCATAGATTTATCTAAGTAGTATCCTTAACCTTCCCTCTCCTATTCGTCTCGGTTTCACTTCGGGTTAGACTTTTTCCCTCTCAAGAAGATGAAAATGTCAACAGACTAGACTACTTCGGTACCTTTTGTTGGTAATTTGAGAAGGACCCTGGTTTGATGAATTTTGTGCCGACAAAATGATTATTTTGCGGAGACCTATGTTTTAAAAGGGAACCTGTAAGGAAAATGCTTCCTAGAATCTATAGATCTGATATTCGAAAATGGTGGGAAAAAAATTGTGATTCCTTTATATGGAAGGAAGCAAAGTTTCGAGGTAAAAGAGTGAATGATACAAGAGATTTTGTCTTTTACTCAAAACAATTGAGTGACCAGTATGAGATATTCTAGATAAAATTCCTAGAAGAATTGTTCCATTGGGTAGATTGGCTATGAGAAGCTACAAAATTCAAAGAATGGATCAAGAAGACCTTTAATTGGGATAGAGAAAATATCAAAACACTTCATCAGTTGGATCACCAGATTATGCGAGAATTCAATTTCTGGGTTAATACGACTCTCGAAGGATATGTCATTGAATTCACAGTTGAGAATCACCAATCTTTTTCATGGGCAGAAGAAACTTTCAAGAAAGGTGCATGCAAGAGGTTGTTGAGAGAAATTCCCATGTGGATCAAATAATTATTGATGGAGGAGGGGATGATAACCATTCACTCGACTAATATGGTGGCCTAAATAACTATGCTTGGGGTAGGGTGATTTTCAGGTAGGATCATGACCTAAGAAGGGTAAACGGTTCTTTGAAATATGGGGGAAGATCAAGAAAAGAATGCAAGAAATGAGAGAGCCTTGAGAAGATTCTCCATAGTTGAGAAGTGGTGTCATATAAAGGTAAAGAAAGAAGAAAAGAAGTCTGAGGTGTTGCAGAAAGAAATTAGATCAAGAGGAATAGATGAAAGAAAGAAGAAAGAGTCGAGGAAGGTAAGAATACAAGAAATATTGGCTAGTCTAAGATTACAATAGAGAGATGCTTAGAGAGAAAGGAGTCCCCAGGTGGGTGGACAAGAAGAGGATTGTTTAGAGATAATGGAAGATGAGGTAGGTCTGGACCTTGCAGAAGACCAAGAAGATTCAGCCTTGATATCAGGAAATATCAAGAATGAAGCCAAGAAGATTTATCTAGAGGAAGAAAACAAGACCCCCCAAATCAAAGAAACCTGCCCAAAATTCAGTGGAACCATCCCGGAATCACCCATTGCCTAGGTGTCCTCTATACCCATGGTAAGCCTTATACCGCATACTTATGGTAGTGATATTCCATTGCATTCAGTTAGTCATTCACCATATGTAAGTGTAAACACTAGGAGGATATTGGGATCCCATGGCATATCACAACCAAGGTCATTAGGTTTCATTTTAATAGGAACAACGAGACCCAGAATGACCAGAAATACGAGAGGCTTGATTTCCCAATACCCATAATTCTTGGGTAAAGGGGAAAAAGATGTAGATCAACATTGGTTCCTATGTGAATCCATCTAGATATCTAGAGGGACTCTCAATGCAAACAAGTTAGTAGAATTTCATACTGCCTTGAGAGGTCATGTTCTCAAATGGTACATGAATGTTATTGAATAAGGGGTACAAGGAAAAGCATTCACCCTTGCTAATTTAGTTTTATGTTCATCTTTGAATTAAAACTACCTTAGTCAAAGAAACAATCTCTCTATGAGTTACGAGAGATTCAAAAAAGGTAAGAATAATCTTCATGGGAGTACAATTAGAAATTCAAAGACATTATTGGGAGGTTAGTGTATCCAATTAATGAAGATAACTAGATGGAACGATATATCCAAGGATTAATACCTCTGAAGAGAATTCCTCTAACACAATAGTGGATATCCACCTTGCCATACACATTGGAACAATCGATGAAGATTGAATCCATGGTAGGTTATATACTGATTTTGAGAGTGACCAGGGCTCCAGTTGATGAAAATTGTTCACAACTCCAGGGACAAATATCGGTGCTAATGGAGAATATTAATCAATTAAATATACCAAGACTAGGATGACCTCGGGTTTGGTGCACAAGATGCTATATAGAAGGGAATCTGGAAAATGAATGTCTATGCATGAGGGGAATGGGATCTCCTCACAATATGATGGGATCCTCTCTAGTACCAACAAGAGGAGTTGTGAAAGTATCTATAACTCCACCATTCCATGCACCAGGGTTATACCATACCTTTCCAGGCACTCAAACATCTCAACTAGATGAGTATTGTGATATTTTTTGGACACATGTGAATGCACCAAGGTTGTGTCCTATCATGTATAAGTACTCGACTACACCCAATAAAATAAATTATGAGATCTGAACATATACAACACATGCTACAAATCAATGTAGAGTGTTGTATGTGCTAGCCAATAGAGTAGATTAGATAACATTAAGAATAAACGAGACCCCCCAAGAACCTAGAAGAGGTCAGAGAGGTGGGGGTGGAGGTGGATTCATAGGAGAATGAAATGGAGGAATAGGGTCGATAAGATGTTACAACTAAAACTAAAAAGGTCACTTGGCCAGAGACTTCCCTCATGCAAGACGACCATGGTGTTCTCACTACAAAACTATTAGGAACGCAACTGAAGATTTCCTAGAACTGATCATGAAATGGGAAGATCAGGTTCATCAATGAGGATTTAATTTCATAGGCTCAAAATTGATAAAGGGAATCAATGGAAAACTACCTAATATCAACATCATTACTCACAGAGGATAAAAAACTAGGGCAGATGAAGAAAGTTAGCCCAAGATTCAGAAAGCAACTCCCAAGGATGACAGGTATGACCGTTTGAAACAAAAATTGTTCTTCAAAGATGTAATATAAATATTTAAGAGTATCTAAAATCTATAATTTTATAACTTTTACTTTTACTTTTACTTTATAAATTTTTATATGTTTTGATAAAATAATGATTTTATACTTATATAATGATATATATTTTGATACTTTACCAACATATGCTAATGCATATAATTTGTGTGACTTTGGCCATTATATATAAATATAGGAAACTCATCGTTGAATTCAAACTACCTTAGTCAGAGCAATAAGCTCCCTTTGAGTTGCGGGAGATTCAACAAAGGGAAGGATAATCTGCCTGGGAGTACAATCAGAAATTTAAAGACGCTATTGGGAGGTTAGCACATCTAATTCACGAACATCACCTGAGGGAATGGTACATCCAAGGACTACTACCTTTGACGAGAATTCCTCTAACACAACAATGAATAGCCACCTTAACAGACGCCTTGGAACAATTGATGAAAATCAAATCCATGGCAGGTTATTCAGGGAGTATGAGGGTGACCAAACCTCCAGTGGACACAAATTTGTCGCAACTCCAGGGAAAAATATCGGCACTAATGATGAAGATTCAAGAATTAACTATACCAAGATGAGGACGATCTCAAGTTTGGTGCACAGGATGTTACACAGAGGGGCATCTAGAAAATGAATGTCCGCACATGAAGGGAATGGGACCTCCTCACAATCCGATGGGACCCTCTCTAGGGCCAACATGACGAGTTGCACAAGTATATGCAACTCCACCATTCCATGTACCAGGGCTAGACCATGTCTTTCCAGGCAATCAAACATCTCATCCAACTGAGTATTGTGAGATTTTTCGGACACATGGGCATGTTCCAAGGAAGTGTCCTATCATGCATAAGTATACGATTGTGCCCAATACAATACATTGTGAATTATATGCATCTACAACACATGCTACAAATCAATGTAGAGTGCTGGAAGTGCTTGCTGACAGATTAGATCAAACAACATTTAGAATCAACGAAACTCCCCAAGGACCTGGAAGAGGCCAGGGAGGTGTGGGCGGAGGTGGATTCAGAGGAGGAAGAAATGGGGGAAGAGGGTCGAGAAGATGCTACAACTATGATGAACAAGGTCACTTGGCTAGAGATTTCCCTCCCCCAAGATGACCATGGTGCTCTCACTACAAAACTAACGAGCATGCAAACGAAGAGTGCCCAAAACTGATTGTGAAATGGGAAGATCAGGTTCATCAACGAGGAGCTAAATTCATAGGCTCCGAACTGAAAAAGGGAATCAAGGGACAACTACCTAAAATTAACATCGTTACTCACGGAGGAGCAAAAACTGGGGCAGATGCAAACAACCATTCCAAGATTCAGAAAGCAGCTCCCAAGGATGACAGGTATGACCCATTGAAACAAAAAATGTTCTTCAAAGATGCAATAGAAATGTTTAAGAGTATCCCTATTCCATAAATAGTGGAGAATTTACCTAAAGTCACCTTTCAACCTAATCTTGCGCAAGACTCTACCTCGCCATCGACACCTAGAAACCCTGTGATTCCAAAGAGACACCCTGAGCAGTCTCAAAACGTAATCAATCTTTGGTTTCAATTGCTCTTTGATATCCTTGGGGATGACCAACTTACAGAGAAGTTACAGTGCAACATCTTGTAGCTAGTACTGGGAAATGAGGGAACCCCAGAAGCCATCATAATGACCAACCTCCCTGAGAAGAATACCTAGAGAATACAAAGAAGAAAGGTGTGAACAAGAAAATAATTTAGGTTAGAAGCCCAACTAGATGATTTTGAGATCAAATATGTCATGATAGATTTGGAAAATAATACATAAAAAAACCTTTGAATCTTTGGAAAAACCTTTGTTAGTGTATTCCCCCATCTAGTTGATAATTCCAAACCAATATTGCATTTTCCCAGTAGGAAGGATGGAAAATGTAGAAATAGCTGTTGTGGGAGTTAAAACCACAACCGATTTCAAAGTAATTGAAATAATGGGAGATAAGGATCCCTATCTTGATCTACTCATAATTAATTGGGCATATGACAACTATGCTATAATTGATCTAAAGAATAACACCATGACATTTGAAGTGGATGGGATAAAAGTAGTTCATCCCTTAGATCTATATTTAGGGCCTAGATACATTGAACCAACAGACAACAATATGGAATCATATTCTCTTGACCAATTATACACTATAACAACAGGAATGGGACCAGATTACATAAATCCCACTGTAGATGGATCAGTAAGTTGGAGAAGCATACATTCTACTGACGAGGATTCCAAATTAGCATTTGATAGTTGGTAGGAAGGTTCATACGAATGATTCTCAAGATGATGCACAACTATGATAGCAGTGATATGGATTGGAACCAATATCAGAGAACACTCAACATATGATGGTACCTCAGAGGTACATTATTTTCTAACCAGTATGGAAGATAAAATAACAGTGGACCAATCGATCTCAGTTCTTGACTTAGCCTTACAAGATACCCCCACTAAATGGTGGGCCACTCATAGAGCCTTGATTATGGAATGGGAAGACGTGAAGCAAGCCATCTTATGTCAATTCCAAAGTAAGGATCAAATGAAAGAAGAGATGAATATAGATTTTCAATATGCACAACTGTTTGATGGACAGTATGAACCTATAGTCCATATTGAGCAATGTTTAAAATAGTGGCAAGTTGCAGAAGTACCCTCTCAACTATGGGTTAAGGTATTTCTCTACTCGTTGGGTCCAATCCCAAAATCTTGGTACATACATGAGGATACTAGAAGACAAACAAGTTGTTGGAAGATGTTACAAGACCAGTTTTGCAAGGACTTCTCCTTCGTAGATAAATCCCCCGAGCTTTACAAAGTCCTTCAAAGGATTCAATAAATGTTTTTTTACTAATATTTGCAAACAAAGATCAATTCCAATAGCATGTGTTGACCTTGTTCAATTTCTTCCATATAGTCCGAGTCATGAATCTGATAAGATACCTATAGCTTTCTGTAAAGTTTATAAAGACCTGGAAAAACTCGATGACTTAGAAGAACTTAGAAATTTAACTATTAAAGAAAGAAAAGGCAGTAGAGAGATTAAGTATATTATACCTAGTCAAACTTGTAGCTCCTATAACCATCCACTAAAATTGTGAAAAGTTAATATAAGGAGTATAGATCATCATAATATAGCTTCCATATGAGATTATTGGGATGAGAAAACTATGAATTAATTCCACAACTTGTTGCGAGAGTATGAGGAATTGTTCCGGAAAAAATTATTAGAATTGAAAGGTATAAAAGGAGCCATGGGAGGAATGAAAATCCAGTTAAAAATTGACTCAAAACCTATGAAGCATAGACCATATCACCTTAATCTTAAAATAAAGGAAAAGGTCAATAAGGAAGTAGAAAAAATGCTTGCGTCATGACTTATTTTCCCAATCAAAGAAGCAGAGTGGATTATCCCCATAGTTATTCATTGCAAGAAGGATACAAAATATATTTGGGTCTATGTGGACTACAAAAGTCTAAATTATGCATGTGTGTACGATCTGTTTCCAACAACTTTAAGTGATGAAGTGTTAGATCAAGTTGTGAGAAAAGAATCTTTTCATTTACAAATGGATTCTCAGGATATCACCATGTCAGAATTGCAGAGGAAGACAGTAAGAATACCAGATTTATAACTGAGTGGGGAACATTCACTTACATTGTAATTCCCTTTGGCTTAAAGAATTCCCCTGTAGTCTTCTCTCATATTGTATTAGAATCATTTCGAGATTTCACCCACAAGTTTGTAGAGGTCTACATGATTGATTCGATAGTATACATCATGTTAAAGGAACCTGTACGGATACTCTGGTTAATGTTTTATAGATTTCATGAATTGTTGATATCTCTAAATCTAAGAAAGTACATCTTATGCATACCACATGGAAATATTCTAGGCCAGATTATATGTCGGGAAGGAGTCTTGGTAGACCCATATAAAGTTGCAGTTATTCTGAACATGACACCACCTACAAGTGATAAATTGTTTCACTCTACACTGTGACATACATGATATTACTTCAGTTTTATCAGAAGATATGCAACTATCACCGCACCTATATAAAAATTGTTGAAGAAGTCCGAAATATTTTGGTGGACACCAGAATGTGACAAAGCATTCGAAATCCTCAAATAAAAACTAAGTAATACACTTATCTTGATATTTCCCAATTGGGAAATTGAATTCCATGTACATGTGGATGCATTAGGCATCGCCCTAGAAACCATTTTAGCACAACCAGGGGAAGGAAATATGGACGACCCTATTATTTTTCTAGTAGAAATATTTTGCAAGATGAACACAACTACAAAACCACCGCAAGGGAAGGTATAGCTCTAATTTATGCATTAAAAAAAATTAGACACTATTTTTTAGGATCTCATGTCAATTTTTTTACTGACCACTTTGCATTGAAGTACCTACTCAATAAAATATTACTTGGAGGAATTATTTTTAGGTGGCTACTGCTCTTTTAGGATTTTTCATTCAAAGTAATTGTCAAACCTGTAAGATGCAATGTAGGTTCATATCACCTTTCCAGGTTGGAATCATGGGAAAGTGATGTAATAGTATATGATCATCTCCCATATCCAGACCTGTTCCGAATTGAGGCTATCCCAAAATATCTTGAAGACATTCATATCTTCATAAGTAAAAGGACCTACCCAAAAACTTACTCCACAACCCAAAAATGACATATGATGATTTGAGAAACAGACTATCAACTGATTGTGGGACAACTTGTCAAGTTGGGACTAGACAACATCCTCAAGAGATGTGTCTTTAACCATGAAAGGAAAAATATCTTGTGGGAATGACATAGTGGAGTTACATGAGGAAATTTTGGAGCTAAATCTACCGCACAGAAGGTACTCCAAGATGGATTATGGTGGGTTACATTATTTAAAGATGTTGAATATTATGCTAGATCTTGTGACACCTTCCAAAGAGTAGGGAATAAATCATGTAGTTCAACCAGTTAGAGCATTTCAGGCATTTGAGAAGTGGGTTGTTGACTTTATTGGACCAATCAACCCATAGGATAAGCATTCAAAATCGAGATACATAATTAACACAATATATTACCTCATAAGATGGGTTGAAGTAGAGGTAGTTCAAGAGTGTTCAATAGATACAACTGTTAGATTTATTTTTGAAAATGTCATTACTCAGTTTGGATGCCCTAGAATCCTGACTAGTGATCAAGGTAAGAACTTCATCAGCAACACAATTACAATGTTGACAACAAAATTCCTTATACATCACCATAAGAGTAGTCCCTATCATCCACAAGCTAATGACACAATTGAGTCATTCAATAAAATTCTAGAAAGAGGACTGACAAAAGTATGTTGCGCAAATAGGGAAGACTGAGATGATAGAGTTCCAACAGTATTGTGGGCTTACATGACTACCAAAAAGAAGCTACACAGATATACCCCTTTTCAATTGGTTTATGGGAAAGAATATGGTGTACTTACATAATGTATCACCCCTAGTCTCTATTTAGCATAGGCTACATACATGACAAATGACAAATTGATTGTGCAAAGAATTGTAAACTTGCAAGAACTTGAGGAAGCGAGATTTCTAGAATATTTTCATCAGTTAGTTGAGAAATCTAGAAAGAAATCTTGGCATTATAGGAAAATTAAGTCCAAAATATTTAAACAAGGGGATAAGGTACTACTCTAGGACAAGTTGTATCAGAAACATCTAGGAAAGTTTCTAATGCGCTGGTTGGTTCCATTTATAGTTGCGGAAATCCGACACTCTGGTGTAGTCAAGCTAGCGCAACTGGATGGTATCCTTCGTTGGGTGAAGTGTGCCCTCCTGAAACCATACATTTCTCATGTTTGAACCAAACGACCATTGCTCCAGCCCAAGGGAGTTTGTGTAATAGTTATATTTTTATTTTTTGTCATTTATTTAATTCATTTAATAACATTGGAGTGTGCATAATGGCGCAATGCCATATTCTTTTTCCTTCTAAGTGTTTCTTCTGTTCATAAATGATTACTCAGCCATCGAGGGTCAATAGAGTAACCCTTACATTAAATTAATTCATTAAAAATGACATAGAAACTCATTTTGTTTGGAGGTGGGTGAATATAAACTATATCACAGCCCATGTACCATACACATCTTGTCCAATCATACCATTTGTGGTACCTATAATAACCTGTTAGAATGTTTTGTCAAGACAAAAATGTGTGATACATGTGGATGCCATTGATACCGTTGTTGGGATTCTCAATCGTTAAAATGCTAAGACCCTCAGTTCACCCACATTCCTATTAGTCAATTCATTAACGCCAAGATCATATTAGGGATTTACCCCCGTTATCAGTCTTGTCAAATGTTGGAGCCTGAGATTGCATTATTGGCCTAATGATGAGTGTCTTTACAAGTGATTAAATAGCTCTCCATTAATCACATTTCTAATATCTCTTGAACCCACGGGAAGGACTTACTATTTATCTCAACTATCTTTTTTTTTTGATACATCTGCACCCTATCCTAATCTGTGAAGTCCTCCGCTCCATAGTCGTGACCCTGATCCCAACTGAGCTACTCTAATTTTATAGTGATCCAGATACACCATGTTGAGAGTAGTAGGAGGCCAAATTTTGAATCTTATAGAGGTAATTATAGATGAATCGTATGATCCCCGGGTCGAGATCATGGGTGATGTCAAAGGAAAGGTCAAGCAAGAAAAAATCCTCGACCTCGATATGAATGACCAAGTATATTTTCCTCAAATGAATATTATTGTGTTTTGAGACTTGGGATGCAATGCGGGGCATGTAGTTTGTCCCAAATCTAGACTTCATCAACTTGTTTAATTCCATGATTATGCATCTCAGGGATCTACTAGTCTTTAGGACCACCAGTGAAGTTGTACGGTGCACCAAGTTTTTGATGAGTCGTGTGCACGACATGATATTATGGATCGATAAGAGATATCCAATTCATGAAGAGGATATTCAACATCTCACTAGATTGTCTCTTGACAGTGAGGACATATCTAAAGGATTTCAATTCCCAAGTAAGCATGGGAAAAAGAAGGGCAAAGTCATCGTATATGAAAAATTCTACACACGGAAGGGAAGATGCACATCCAAAATTGAGCCAATTCTACTAGAGAAAATCTAGATAGCATGTTATGTGATCACAAGTAAGGTTATGTGCTCATACTATAAGGGAGAATGTACTATAGATGCTCTCTCAGTATCATAATTTTGTGCAAATGAAGCAACGTTTAATTGGTGCAACTACTTGTTAGAAGAGCTCCTCATTGCCTGTGAGGAAACTTAGGAGAAAGGAGGAAATTTCACCTATGGATACCTACTCATTGCATTTCAATGTGGAAATGGAGGCCACCCACAGGAATACAGTTGACACCTGCAGATAAGGGTGCCTAGAAAAAATATTTGAAGCTTGGCATTCAATGTTGGATTCAAAGAACATGGAGTTCGATAACATATCATTCCTGAAGTGGTACATCCAACTCATAGATTAAAATCAATAGTTGTTCATACCAAGGGATCTATTAAATTTGAACACAAGGAATATATTATTTGTGCTAAATCACCACTATACTTTTGTTTGATCGAGGCATGCGAAGCCTAAGGATTTCCAGATGAGGCTGCTACCCTTCTACCCTTCTATCTTGTCATGGAACATAATTAAGGAGAAACCTCGCAAGTTAGGTATGAACTACCTCTTACCACCAAAGATTATTTAAAAAAGGGGGCAGGAAGAAGAAGGAGGGTCGAGTTCTAGTGCAACAGAGAAGAAGCAGAAAGTTCAAATGTTGATGGATTCAGAAGAAGAAGAGGAAGAGAAACCAATGGAATGGAACAAGAGAACATTTCCATTATTTCTGCATCTCCAAGAGAATGCCATGCTATTAGGTAATGATGTCAATGAGATCCTTGATACTGTGTTTATAGGGGATGTCTCAATAAAGAAACATTGAATACATGTTTCCCCTCTATAATTTATAAATCCGCAACCAATATCCATAGCTCTACCTCACACCAGGGCCACCACTCATGCTGCCAAAATTGTGATTAACATCATAGATGACCCTGAGCCAAACGCCAATGCATACATGACCCTCATTACCGAGGAAGCCCCATCACCACCACAAGACACCATCGTTCCCTCCCTACCCACTTTGTCCAAACCAATGAAACTAGATATCCCTAAACCATCTGAGAATGTGGATGAACCAACTACCTTGACTACTGCAACCTTGACCCAACCACTTTATCTATTTATACCCATTTCAGCCACTCTTCCTTTGGAAGCAAGTCAACAACCACAAGTCACACTACTTAATCCAATACCGTAAGTTCTAATCACCCAAATTCCTCTCTCAATTGTCAGTGTTACGATTCCAATTATCAGAAGTGGGACTCAAGAAGTTTCACTACCTACAGAGACATGAACATAGATGGTTCAAACAAAATCGAAAACAAAATCAGGTCATAGCACAACATCATTGAAAGAACAACTAGAGCTAGTACTCTAGAATCTACACCATTGTGAAAATCTACTACAAATTGTTCTGGAAAAGACAGAGGTTCTCCCTCTATTTCCAACAAATATGAAGACTAGACTTTCACAACAATTTCAAGGTCCATCTCTAGGAGAAGAAGAAGTGGGAATACCCTCAGAACATTCCATGTCCAGTGGAGTGTCTCTTCAAGATATACTACCATTGGATGCCACTATGACATCTAGCGAGTTCGCTCATTTTCCAATACCACAACTAGTAGGCCTAATCAGAGCCTCTACCAACCAATTACAACAAAGGATCCAGAAGGTAGAAAGGTAATCCAACTTATGGAAGAAAGAAGGACTCCTGGCGCAAACATGAAGAATGCAAGAGGAGCATTTGAAGGTTCAAGAAGAAGTATAAAAAGTAAAGGAAAATTAGCAGAGGCCTAGACAACCTTCATAAGGACATCACCTCAGCTATCAGAATCTAGCACAACAGATGAGCCAGTGGAGGAGATTGGATTGGTTCAAGTAGCCGGGACTAAGCTGGCAGAATGAGAAAAAAATATGAAAGTGAAGTTGCAGGAAAGTAAATTAGAAGCCAAATTACAACCTTGGAAACTAAAGGAACAATTGCAAAAGGTTGTTTTGGAAGGAGACAATGCGGGAATTACATTGCATAAAAATGCTGAGTGCACCACAATCCTAAAAGGGATCAACAATTGGATTGGATTAATCTCATAGTGCAACCAAACACTTGAGGAATTGCGCTTAAAAATCCAATCCCTCAATGAGGAACCAGCCAAAGCCCTAGATCCACTGGAAAACAAGCAACGTTTGATGAAATTCAACAAGTATATAATGTCCTGAATGCATTGTTTGAAGCTTATAAAGTTCCCAAGAAATAACTTTGATAATTTCGACAAGTCATTCAAGATGCTTACACGACTACATATGGGCAGATTATTCCATGAAAGTTTTCCACGTTTCCATTAGTTTCATCTTTTTTTTAAATAGGGTAGGATTTTCATCAATATTTCCACTAAAGTTCATGGCAATATTGACAAAAAGGTTATTTTAACCTGGTCAGAATTTTCGTCTCTATTGCCACGAACGTTCGTGTCAATAGCGATGAAAATTTTGCCTATCTCAGTGGTCAGTGTTAACGACTAGTTGATTACTTGATTTATATAAGCCTGACTTTAAGAGACTTTGTGACACAATTGCTATAGTTGTGACATTGTTC
>CBVK0100352689.1:0-20703 GCA_900067695.1 Picea abies
GATTGAAGATTTCTTCCACGTCTCCCAAAGGTGTGTATAAGGCGGCAACAGGGCCGAAATATTAGGGTTGGACAGTATTCAGGAGGGCACAATTTTACTTGAGGATTTAGCATTTGGAGGAGCAGACTTGGACATTTCGGTTTGAGGCTTCAGGATGGGGTTTTACTTGCCCTGATTTATCTTTCTGCAGAGTTTGGTGCCATTTGGAGGCTTCCAGCAGCTAGGCCGAAATATTGGACCTCCACAGCTATTCAGGAGGGTGTACCTTCAACCAAGTGGTTTGGACTTGACCCTGGTTCTTCTTGTATTGGTCTTCATCTTGTATTCAGCCTTTGGAGGCTTATATCTTCTTATCCAGAGCATTTTGTAGCAGCTCATATCTTATCTATTGGATCTATTTGATGTTATTCCAGATCTACATCCTTATTGTATCAGGTTCTTTCTTATTATATCAATAAAGGTCAGATCTATGCTGTTTGGTTCCATATCTGGTGTTGCTTGTCATATCTTGTATTTCCATTTGCTATATCTTCAGATCTATGTCATATGCTCGTTAACTGAATCTACAAACCCTAAGACATAACTCAAGAAGTAAACCTGCAAGAAAACACACCCACATTAGTTAAACAGTGAGCAATTAGTGTTCCAAGCGAAAAAATTGGCTTGGGAACATTACAGAAATCAATATGCAAGTAGAGAAAAATGAAAATGAAATACATCTAAACTAATATGAGTAATCAAGATGTAGATGCAGGGAATCAAAATGACTTACCTACTTACCTGGGGCCTTGGGGCCTCGAAGATCACGTGCTGGATGATGTCAGGTGAAGTCATACAACGAGCGCAACCACCTGATCATCGAACGAAGACATTTCCCCCTGTGCTTAATCATATGAAACAACAAAGATAAGTCTAACACATAGTAATCATGAGCATAAAAAGATATATAATCAATCATGAAATAAAACTCATGGAGATGGGTGGGAGGGAGGAAATCCTGCTGAAAAGAGAAACCACAATCTCGATCATCCTGGAACTCTTGCTTCCAAGAATAGCCACAAGCCCAATCTATCAATCTCCGGAGTGGACTAGATGATGGCTCATCTTCATCCTCACTTAGAAGATCACTGCTCCCTGCAGGCTGAGAAAGGGCAAGAGATCCAAAGAAAACCCTATGATTTCCCAAACAAGAGGAAACGAGGTAAGGCACAACCTTAGTGGACAACTCCTCCGTCGGACTCAGGAAACGTCTCTTCTTTGTCTGCAAATCCTTGCCCAAAGTCTCAACATGAAAGTACTCCCGTTTGGTAGTATGGACCTTGGATTTCTTTGGGCAGGCCACGGCCTGGTGTCTATCAAAATTTGAGTATGGTGGTTGAAAATCATCCTGAAAACGCTGCGTCAAGTCATCCTCGAAAGGATGGAACAAATCCGTGATCATGTCACCATCACCATACCAAACATCTGAGTCATATATGTACGGAGACCAATCTTTTGTTTGAGGGCTGCCCTCAATGTCATAAGTGGGATCTCCGTCAAAGATGAAAAGGCTTATGTCCCATCCACATTTTCCAATCTGTATGAAAGTGTCAATATGCTGATTGACTACATCTGAGGCCTCTTCACTTCTAGAATCATGGAACAGGCTGTCATCAAGATCCTCGAAAGGGTCATAACTCATAGTGTTCTCCTCTTGATCTTCAACGTGATAAGCTTCATCAGGGTCTTCTTGTAAGCTTTCTTCATAAGCATGTTCTTCAAGCACCTCTTCATTTGTGAGGGCTTGGTCTTCAGAAGATTCATGCAATAACTCTTTTACTTGGTTCATTAGCTCTTCAACGACTTTATTAGCAGCTTTTTCCCTTTCCATCTGCAAAATTTCCTTCCATGAGGGATGGCAGGGTCTTGGTTGATTCCAAGGTGCCATAGTCTCATTGACTAGAAGAACACCTCAAAGGAGTTTCCAGGGGAGAGCAAGGCTTATCAAAGGATGAAAGGGGAGAGCAGGGGAAAGGTGAGTAAGGGAAAGGTGGTTTCGAGAAAGGTGGAGTCGCCAGACAAACTTTAAAGAAGGTTCTTAGAGTGGAGTCGCCAGGCAAGCTTGGGATGAAGGCTTTGGGAAAGAGACTTGCTAAAAATGTTGTTTAGGGCATGAAGAGGATTCAAAATCCTCCCCGGCAGCGGCGCCAAAATGTTATAGCACAAGTTATAGGTTGGGAAAGCTTGACCCAACCACAAGGCAAGCGCTACAACTTGGGAATCCTACACCCAATGTCACCTCAATGTAGGTCTCGCACTTCAAGAGTGACTAGGTCACTCTAGGGAGGCAATCCCGGTGACCCTAGGGGGATTGAGATGGAGATAGAGGGAAATGGAAGTGAAGCCCCTAGAGGTCAATTCTAAGTGGAATAAAAGGTAGGGAAAGATGCCTTGCAAGTTAAGTAATTGCAGCCCCATAGGTATAGTACCTCTCCGGATGATTGTACCTGCTTGAGACACAAGAAAAGACACTTTGCAATAATAGATGTTAGTTGGATCAGCAAGTTAAGCTTTCTATCCCTAATAAGCAGCAGTAGATATCAATTTATATCAGCAAATAAAACATCTAAAATCGGCATATAAAGATCTAGACTAGTTAGGTAAATCAACATCAAACTTAGCAATGAACTTAGGCTGAAAAATGGCACCTAAAAAGCTAGATAAGATGGCTGTTGTAAACATGTGTTTTCTGCAGAAAATGACAGCTTTATGGCTGTAGCATTCAGTGGCATGCAACAACAAAATTAACCATGAAAAGTTGCCAAGAACTAGCCCAAAAGATGCACCCTAGTTAGTAGAGTAAATGAGCAAAGTTAGAGAGCTAGTCTAGGGTTAGTTTAGGAGTTATGAGAGTGTTAATAGCTAGGGTTATGCAGCCCTAATGGATATAGGTTAAAGTTTGTAACAACAATTAGAGTGTTGGGAGAGAGGGGACACCCTAGTGCGGGAAAACTCCTCTCAATGGGACAAATCAACTTCAAGCAAGAAACCTTTCAAAAGACCAAAAATTGCGTTTCCCAAGGCAATGATTTTATATCCCCAATGCAAAAAAGAGTATGACTAGTGCATTTACTATTGGGTTAATGGAGTCAAAAGGAGCTTATAGAAGCTACCTCCTTGGGGGTGTAAGCCCTTTTATTTCCCAAGGCAAGTTTCTCTAGGCTAGGGTTTAGGTTAAGAGGGTGTATGCCCTTATACTTATCTTAGCAAACCCTTGTTGAAGCAATAAGATGAAGCATAAAGTCATGAAGACTAAGGTGGGGGTGTATGCCCTTATACTTCCCATCTAGTTCCTAGCACAATAACAATATCCTTCCAAGGCTAGCGCGTCACTTCTTCCATCAACCATTCATAAGTATAGCAATACACAAGTGCACAAGAGATAGAAAGAGCCAAGAGGGCCAAAAATTTCAGACCAAGTCTCTCACAAGAGGGAGAGTTATGACTCAAAATGAGATCTTATGATCTCTATTTATACTAAAAGTGGCTAACATAGTTTGTCCACAAATTAAGGAGTAAAACACAAGATTAGGGGTCAACAACCCTAATATTGCCCCCTTAACAAAGTAATATTAAACAATTCACTTAAAATTTCACCTTTTTCACAAATTAAACCTTAATTTAGTAGGACGTCACCCCTTTAGGGGATGTTTTTCCACTTTGAGGAAATCGTTGGTGTTGGAGAAGCACAGACAGGCCTCCAAAGGCCACATGTCAAGCATCTAAGCACTCTCATCATGGTGAAGACCCTTCTCCTCCTCAAACGTCCATGTGTCAAAGAGTGGCATCTCATCACCATGCCCTAGCCCCCAAGATCTTGACGTCAAGCTCAAAAGTCGAACATTTTGCCCCTCCTAGGCAAATCGTTTGGCAAGTAAGGGGTGGGCTAGGTTGTCCAAGTCATCATCAAGGCCATCCAAGTCTGATCTCTCATCTGGTATGCGAGCCCCTGACATCCAACTTGTGGACTTGTAGCGCCATGGAAGCCCAAGCTAGGATTTTTCTCCCAAAACTATCCACCAAGTAGGTTCTGCAAAGACAAATGAACACGCCCTCCAAGGATCTCAAGTGATAACATCATGATAAGTGAATCCAATCAATAAATAAGCCATCTAAGCATGTACATTAAACATCATTATATCAAACAATTAGCAGCTCAAAGACACTATGCGACTTGTCAAGCTTAAATATGGGAGGGTTGACGAGGTGTCCTATTGGGTAGATCTTTCCCTAGGTCAAGGAGAGCTTCCAAGACGTCCTTCACTAAGCCATGTAAAGTGTATGAGGTGGATGGAGTCAAGACTCAATGGGCATAGGGCTCATGACATACAAGGGGTCGTAGTGTCTCATTCATGGGTGCTTTTGTAGAGGGTGTGTGGTACCTTCGGCTGTAATGCACTTTTTCCAAGCCCATCAATTGACTTTTATCTTTCTTTCTTTATTTTCTTTCATAATAGCATAAGGAGCGATTGAAGGTCATTGACCTGGCGTGGTGACCAGGTGATGGCAATGTCACCCACAAACACCTAATGGAAATGAGAAGGCTAGCTCGTGATGAGACCCCCTCTCTCTCAGCCTTGCAACTGAGAGCCACTGTCCTAGTTTGGTGACCAGATGATGACAATGTCATACCACTAGATATCCATGGACGTGATAGGTTGGCTCGTGATGACCTCCTATCCTTCAACTAACCTTTCAAGGATTTCTTTATTATATTGTGGGTTCCCTTTCAAAGATAAGTGTTTCATTGATTTCTTGGGTGATCCTTGGGTGATGCATCTAGAAGGTTTATATGAGGGTTTTATCTTTTACCCAACACCAACCCCTCTGGGCCTTTATCCCCTTCTTCCCATAGAATGAGGGACAACCCCTTCTTGTGTCAATATACCCTAAAATTCCAAGAGATAAGGAAATGGAGGGGAATAATGATGGAAAGTGGTAAGTATGGTTGGGAACGGTACGATGGATCATTAAGGGAGTTCCCAGTAGCAAACCCATCCCCAAGGAAAATCACTTACTAGTGCACAATTTCAACCACCAAGGTGAAGCAGGGCAAAAGGCATAATGTCCAAACACATATCATGAAATCTAGAGCAATCTAAGATACAACATAATCAAATGGATTAAATATTGAAATAATGCTCACCATAATACTGACTTGTACCTCATGGAGCAAGGCCCACTGCCTTCCGGAAGCCAGCTGGTGTGGTGGATGCCATCTGTAAACCTGTTACCATCTGTGGTGGTGAGTGGGTTTTCCTTCTGTGCAAAGGGTACTGCTGGTCATGTAGTCTCTCGGCGCTCCATATCTGCAACACGAGGGCCTCTAGACATCATCTCCTTAGTTATCCACAAAATGGGGATAACATCTGGCTCCTACTTGGGGACATGTGCTCGCCGTAGAGTGCATGAGAACCCTAACATCTCCTGGTAGACCTGTTCCTGCAAGGAAACATCAAACTGTCAAGTGCAGGATGGCCTACTCATCCTTGTTCTCATATGGTGATAATCAAAACCCACTAAACTAGAAATAGAAAATTTTGACATTTTTTAAAAAATTTCTAAACTAAGCATGAAATCAGTATGCAGGTAGAGAAAAATGAAAATTAAATACATCTAAACTAATATGAGCAATCAAGATGCAGATGCAGGGAATCAAAATGACTTACCTACTTACCTGGGGCCTTGGGGCCCTGAAGATCACGTGCTGGATGATGTCAGGTGAAGTCATACAACGAGTGCAACCACCTGATCATCGAACAAAGACATTTACCCCCGTGCTTAATCATGTGAAACAACAAAGATAAGTCTAGCACATAGTAATCATGAGCCTAAAAAGATATATAAACAATCATGAAATAAAACTCATCGATGAACATCAAGAACATCGATGACCACTATGTCCATCACTAAACAAATGTCTTGATGAGCGGCCAAGCGAGCTTGAAGGTCCTTGATTAGTCCACAAACTTTGACTTCCCTGGAGTCCATGGGACAAATATTTTTGTATGACCTTGAAGTCTTCAAACCCAAATGCTCCATCACCTTGAGAGACATCACATTGGTCGAGGCTTTGGAGTCCAGCATACAATTGTGTAAGACCTAGTCTTCCACTACCAAGGATATGAAAAATGGTTGGTTCTTCAAATTGTTGCTTCTTTTTCATATGGTTTGGAGAATAATAGGGGCATCTTCACTCTCATCCACAAAATGAGTTGCTTGACTTATAGGTTCAAGCCCCAAAACTTGTTTGATTTGATTCTTCACATAAGGGATCTTTGCTAGCTCAGCGATAGGAACATGAACCTTGGCATTGTTAAACCATTTTGTTACATCCAACCTCATCTTGATAGAATTTCTTGTCGAAGAATAATGTCTTGGTATCTTTGTACTTGAGTCTGATCTGCCTTGTAATCTGATAATCCCTCTCTGGAGGCTTGGAAGGTCTTGGTTGATCTTGTGGAGGGTTATTCTTCTGTCTTCGATAGACCACATCTCTCATTTCATTCTCAAGCCTCTGATTTTTCTCTACTAGGGAAGGCATCTTCCCAAATATTTTGTCTACTCTTTCTTTTAATTCTTCCTTTGGTTGCCAATTGCGATAGTCTTTTCCATCAAACAAATTGTTGCAATTGTCGAAAGGTGGTTTGCTATTCTGACCATCTAATTGGTATACTTTCAGTCTTTCATGTAGAAGGATCAAGTGTTTTCATCATGGAAACTTTGACAAGCTCTGCAAAAATAAGGATGACCATACCTTATCACATTTGTAGGTTCCAATGATGAAGGAGGTCTCTGATTCAGCGATGGACCTTTGTATCTGTTTCTTGATTGTTTCCTTTTCTAATGTTGATTTCTTTCCATCTGGACAATCCTACCCTGTAAATCACTGGTGGTCATTTGCAACTTTGCTGTTTGTTCTGTGAGACTAGAAATAGCTTCAAGAGTAGGATCAGAGGCAAGAGTTGCTTTTGGCTTGTGATCAGCCTTGGCTCTGGGGGGTTCAATATATCCAGTTTCCCTCAAAGATTCCAATTCTCATCAATAGCCTTGGCGTTGATCTTGGCAATGACGAGAGTTGTAGGCTTAGCATCATAGAGAAAGAAGCTGAGATTTCCTTGAAAGACATTCTTGTAATACATCAAGATGGTATCTGCAGTTGGCTGATTTGTATGAGGAATATCCTGCACAATCTTGTATTTTATCAAATTCATCAATGGTTTCATTTTCATTTTCTCCTATTGTTAGTCAAAGCATTCAAAAGAAACCAAACATCTTTCTTTTTCAACCATTTATCAAAGAAAACCTTCTGGCATGCTTGAAAAGCATTTATGCAGTTATCAGGCAATGATAAAAACCACTTCCTAGCATCCTTTTTCAATGACAAAGCAAAGCATCTGTATAAAACATCCAAATGACAAATTCCCAGAGTGGTTATATGTTCCATGAACGTATCCCAATGTTCTCTTGCACCAATAGCATTATCACCTTGGAATGTTGGTAATTTCTGCAAAGAAGATGGCATATGATGAGGATAACCTGCAATGTTAGAAAAATCAAATGGTTTGAAAGTATATGTCAACCATGGAGCAACCATTTGAGTTAGAGGACTTGAATCAAGAAATAATCTTCTTATATTATATAAATTTTCAAATCCTACATGATTATTTACTTCCCTTGCCTAAAGCATATGCTTCCTTCTATGATAAACAAGTTCAGGTTCAGGAACAAGATGAAGTATTCCTTGGGAATTCCTTCTTATAGAGTACCTTTTTGTTGTACTTGGTTTTGGTGGAGTTGCTAGATGAGACAATCAGGTTAGCAATAACAATAATATCATCAAGATACAATACAAAGAACTTACCCAACTTGGTGGGATGATGTCATCAAGAGCCATAAATAGACCCACAAGGTCTTCCCTAGCGACGACGCCAAAAAATATTACTGCCCAAACTAGCAGCCTTTGTGAGGGTGCTTTTGGGGATAAGCACGACACGGAAAATGCACCACTGTCACCTTAGCGAGGATCCTCTATTGTATATAGTTTAGGTTCAAATCTCCTCAACAATAAAATGATAATATCCATGCCAAAACCCTAGATCTATCCTAAGAATGTATAAACAACTAATATCCCAACTAAGAGTGGACAAGTCAAACAATACTAAAATATTGGTGGCCATGCCACATGTACAAATCTCCAACAAGAAGAGCTTTAAGAAGTAGGACACCTGCTCAAAGTGGTGAAAGACCATGTCAAACATTCCAATGTACACCCTCAAAATCCTCTCCAAGAGAAGTCACTCCACTAATAATCCTCAAGAAATGTGCAATTAATGACCTCCAAGTGGCATGTGTGGTCCTCCTAGGTGGATGTCTTATCATAAACCATGAAAAAATGTGCAAACAACTAGGGTTTTGGTGCTTAGAATGAGTCAGCATAACCACCAACACCTCTAGATCTGTGCTATATCAATGAAATAATGGATCGTCCTCCAAGGTGTATGAATAAAATACTTAAAAGTGCAATCATATGCTGGAAATATCTCAAGAACCAAGTCGTCTTCCTCAAAAACTCCACCAACTCATCCTCCAAGGTGTAACAACCCTAAATATGTGTGCAAATGGCTATATCCCAATAGTGAGGAGTCCACTAACTAACATTAGCATCAATGCATGTGAAAAAGGATAACAAACTTTATGGAGGAAGAGGATGGCCCTATCACTCAAGCAGATAATGATATAAAATGTGAATATTCCTCAACATATGTGCCAAAGAGGGTGAGTGCTCCTCCTAGGTCCACACTCCTTATCATAATAAACCAATCCAAGTGTGAAAACAAGCCAAATAAGTGAAATCACTCAAGCAATAAGCCTCCAATCAAATCAAAGGTACATCAAACTAGGCATTGAAAGGGATAGAATCAACTCAACATTTGTGCATAGGAGGAGCACTCCATTGGGGGCAATAACCATGTTACAATAAAGTGATATATGTGTCAAAAACTTTGAAATAGGATAGGGTGTTCACACTAGGAAGCTTAAACCACATCAAATAAACCATTGAAATGCCTAGAACCATGTGAAAAGGGTACATATGCCAAGTTCTCTCCACAAGTGTAATGCCAATCATACCAAGGTGTAATTCATATGTAAAATAGGGCCTAAAGTGCTCATGCATTTATGACGTAGGCATCATGTAACACCAACAATGTCTAAACCATGTCCCACCACCTAGTCATGTGATGACTAGAACATCACAAAAGGGGAACATGTAGAACACTCCCACCTAGTAATAAACCAACACACCAAGTGTGTGACCACAACACTAAGATATAACACAATACAAAGAGTGCTCTAGTATCAACCATGGTACATCAATAACACATCATTGGAGACCATAATATGCTCTAGAGGCAGAAACCAATAATGTGTAAGTGACTACTTTCCTCTAGACACTATGCACCCATCGTTGGCGTTGTTCAAACTTGCCACAAGGAAAGTGTTGAGGAAAGCACCTGCGTCCTTAATAATGCCCCTGTATTTGTCAAATAATCCATTACTGCCATCTTGTAAGTCTTTGTAATATGTGATGAAAATCACAGTGTGAAGCCTCATGCAATATAAGGGGTAACAGTAGCCAAATGCCCAACAACGTTGGTGACAACCAATGATCTAACCCCTTGGGCTGAAGTTTTGTACTAGTTGGTCATACATGATTGGCCCATCAATGAAGCAAGAAATTAAAAATAGTAAACTTTATTTTGTTACTTTGTGAACTTTGGAAGTAGACACTGGTGATTTTCTTGTTCTTTTGTGGTGAGATTATTTCCTTATGTTTAAGGACATTTTATTATTATTATTATCAATGTTGATAGGAAGTGCTTGTAATCTGTTAGTTTCTAGTTGGTGATCTAATAGTTGATATTGATGTTATAGGTGGTTCGGGCTATTGCAAGTATGGCTGGAGCAAATCTTCAAGAGCAGCTGGCAAGTTATCCACTTATGCGGTATATTTTCTATTCTTTGCTAATCACTATTCTAGCCATTTTGTGTGTCCTTAGAAACAATTTCCAGATTTTGAAACCCAGGTATCACATGATAGAGATTGTAAGTATATAAATGTATTTGAATTATTATTATTTTTTTTTAAGTAAAAAGGCGAATCCTGTTATATTAAAGCTTCAAAAAAAGAAATACACCATGACATACAGGTGCCAGCTGTCCCGCCTATGTAGGAAACCAGGACAACTGGCCTATCCAAAATAGCATGCAAAATCAAACAGCTCGTTTTGCCACCCTGCCCGAAGGAAACCAGGATGCATGTCCATTATCATCAATAGTTTTGTAAGGCCTATGCTAACGCTAACCGGGCTAATAACTAGAAGAGCTACAGCTCTGATAAACATCAAAAGAAAAGGAGTTGGAGACCATGCTAAACAGAAGAACCTATTCACCGGAGTCCTCGCAGTCGTCCTTCGCCTTGCCGCTGCTGATAGGAATGACATAGAGTTGAGCGCAGGTGGGGCATTGTCGCCGTGGTGTGGCACTGGAGTAGGTTGCGTAAAGCATGTCCAAGCATTGGCTAACGCGGACAACTCTGAAGATTTGATCATCCACCAAACTACGAACCTCAAAGATCAAGTTCAGGTGCTCCGGGTGTAGGAGTGGTGGCGGGGGCGACGACTTTGGTTTGGCATCCGTCTTCTGGTGACCCTGCGTCTTCCTCTGCGGCTGCGAGTTGGTGTTTCTTTCCGGCAGCTCCTCCTCTACCAGGCAAGTGGCGAACTCTTCATTAGGAGCGTCGCTGGGACCGTGTGTCTCTCTCGAACTGGGCGGTGGTGCTGCTGCTTCAATGCACGTCGGGGGGTTCCAATTATCTGGAACTGTAAACATTCGACTCTCAGAGAAGTCCGGGGGGAGCTCCATGGTCGGAATTTCCTCGACGTAAGTTCTGGGGGGCGAGCTTGTTGCTATGGTCTCCCTGTGTTGCTTCCTCTTAGCCAGAACCAAAGCCCGTTCAAACCGCTTATGTCTTTTCCTCCTGGAGTCAGCCGCGTACCATCCTGCTCCTCTGCGGGGTCTCCCCCTCGCTCGCGGCATAGTGAGAATGAGGACCAATGCTAGGATGTCTCCTGCGCTTCTATTCCTGCTTTGCTCTGTGAGATGCGAATACATTCTATGAGTTCCGGTGAGGCGGATAATAGCATAAACGATGGTTGCAACCATTAAAGCCGAGAGCTTAATGCTCTGGTTGGCCGGCCTATTCTCTTGCGTGAGAGGCCCCATCGATGGACGGAGGCTGACGGAGGTGAGAGCCCTCATAACTGGCGATGGTGTGAGGGCGGTTGGCCACCATAAATGGCCTCTCCCTGCGCGCCTCCATGTGCCCCTTCCTTTCCGCGTGGCACCCCATCCGGGGGTGGGAAATCCTTGCTGGCCAGGAGCTGGCATTGTTTGGATATGTCTGAGGCTTCAGAGCTTCTAGCATCCCAAAATATTTGTTCAATTGCCCTGTAGACTCCTTCGTTTGCCAGGTAATCAACCACTCTGTTTGCCTCCCTCTTAACATGGGAGGGGATAATGCTTATGTTGTCCCTGAGTATGCCTTTGAAGTCCTCGAGCATCCCTGCTAGGCGCCAACTGGGAGAGATTTTTTGTGGATTTCCCCCATGTAGGATTTTGGTGATTAGCTGGATGATGATTTGTGAGTCCCCCTCCAAAATTATTTTGTGACTGGGCAGGGTTGCTGCAGCTCAAAGGCCCTGTAAGAGGCCAGTTAATTCCGCTGCATTGTTTGTGGTCTCCCCCAAATACCCTGATGTCAGAGTTAGAATTTCCCCTTTAGAGCTCTTGATCACAGCTCCGTAGCCTGTGGGTCCGGGATTGCCTTTTGAAGCTCCATCAAAGTTGATCTTTATGAATCCTGTTGGGGGAAGGGTCCAGGTGGTTGGTCTGGGGATTCGATTCTTGGGAGCTCTGATTGCCACTGAGTCATTTAGTTTGAGTTGCCAACTTTGGAGGGTGCATAATTCCTCCCGGTTATATTCCTTGTCCCCAGGTAGCCAGTTCTTACTTCTGATTGTTTCTTTGATGAGTATGGTAGCTCTGTCCCAGGTTAACTTTGGAGTGGATTCCTTGGAGTGGAAGATGCGTTTGTTTCGCTCCTTCCATGTTTTCCAGAGAATAAACCCTGGGAGGAGTTGCCAGATGTAGTTCAGAATGGGATTGTTATAAGTGATTGAGTCCCAATGTTCAATAGTGTCTCTGATGCTGCCTCTGTTTTGATTGGATCTGCGCATGATTTGAGCTCCCTGGTCCCAGACAGATTGACTGTAATGACAGTCGTTGAAAAGATGCTCCTTGGTTTCTTCTTGGCTTTGACATAAGACACAAATTGAGGGCCCAATGAATCCCCTTTTCTTGAGATTATCCCATGTTAGAATTCTATTATGGATGATTAACCAGAGGAAAGTAGAGACCTTTGGCCAAAGTGCTTTATTCCATATTTTTCTCCAGATGTTGTCCATTTCCTGATTGTGGTAATTGCCTTGTAAGTAATAGGCTTCTTTTACCGAGAAATTGCCAAAAGCGGAGTGCCCCCATCTGAGGATGTCTGGCCCCTCCTTAATGGGGATTTTCCTGCGTCCTGCTTCGTAATGCCAGGCTGACAAGTTTAGGTCGGGTGGGATTCCTAGATCTTGGCTGAGGGTCTTCCATTGTCGCCAAGTCTGACTCGCTTCTAGAGGTTTCCATAGATCTTTTACCTTAAGTGAAGGAGCTTGATTAAGAGCTTGTTGGAGGGGTGTGAGCTCTGCTAGTTCATTTAGAGGTTTAAGTTGTTGCCAGGAATCTTGCCAGAACCTTGCACTGTCTCCATTGCATATTTCCCAGAAAGCATGTTTCTGTATTATGTCTTTGTTTTGCCAGGCTGTGTTCCAAATGTTCGAACCCTGTATTCGAACGTTGTGTCTAATCAATTGATCAGTCTGCATGGAGGGAGCATATTTATTCTTCCAGATTTGTGCCCATAATGCATCTGGTGTTTTCATCCATCTCCACCATATCTTGGCCCCCATTATCTGGTTGAGCTTTCCCGGGTCTTGAAGCCCAAGGCCGCCCATGCTTTTTGGTGTGCAGACCTTATCCCAGCTTACTAGAGCCCATTTCTTGTTGGGCTGCAGAGCTTGCCAAAGGAAATTTCTCTGGCTGTTTCTGACAGCTCTAATGATTTGCTTGGGAGCTACTAAGGCGGTGAAGAGATAGGTGGGTAGGGTCTGTAGAACTGATTTTAGCAGGACCAGTCTGGCTACAATGTTTAAAGGTTTGAAGGTCCAGTTGGCCAGTCTGTTTGAAATAGAAAGGAGGAGACTGTCCTAGGAAATGGATTTAGCTGGCGCTCCTGTGAGAGGAATGCCCAGGTAGTTGGACGGAAGGGAGCTCCTGGGGATGCCCAGGATTTTGGAAATGTGTAACTGAACTGCAACGGGAGTGTTGAAAAAGAAGAGCTTGGATTTATCTAGGTTCAATGTCATGCCCGAGGCTTCAGTGAAGTCAGAAAGGATGGAGTTGAGCTTAACGGCTTCGCGCGTAGTGGGGGAATTCATGAGAAGGGTGTCATTGATGAATTGGCTGTGTGAGGGGGCTGGCTGAATGTTATGCAAGGGTAAGCCTTTGAGGCCGCCTTCCAGAACCGCTGATTTAATGTAGCGATCTAGGCCTTCCGCCATTAGAACAAAAAGGAAGGGTGATAATGGATCCCCTTGCCGTATGCCTCTAGAGGCCGAGAAAGGATGGGAGGGGACTCCATTGACTAGGATTGAGAAGAAAGCCGAAAAGGTGAGATTCAAAATCCAGTTTACCCAATCTTGGTCAAAACCGAAGGAATTTAGGATAGCTCTGAGGTATTGCCAACTGGCTTTATCAAAAGCTTTTGAGAGATCAAGTTTGATTAACATACCTGGAGTTTTTGTTGATTTGAGAGAGCTGATCACTTCATGTGCTAGTATGACGCTATCCATAATCTGTCTTCCTTCGACATAGCCAGCTTGTTCTTTGGAAATGACATATGGCAGTATTGGCTTGAGTCGGTTTGCAATCACCTTGGTTATGATCTTATAGATTACATTGCATAAGGCTATGGGTCTGAACTGTTTGGGGTTTGTAACTCTTTTCCCCTTCTTTGAGCCATTGCACCCTGGATTTCTGCCTCCATAGTATTTCTTCTTGTTTTCTTCTTTGCTCCAATTGCACTTGTAGTTTCTCCTCTTCCTGCATGAGCTCAACAGTTCGAGCCCCTGATATAAAGATTCTTTGTATCTCAGCTAGTCTGTTCTCTGTGTCCTTAATGCTCTGGAATATATCGCCAAAAGTATTTCTATTCCAGTGTTTGAGCATTTGCTTGAAGTTTTTGAGCCTTTGTTGAAACCTGTACATCTTGGTGCCTTGATCTGCCTTAGCCTGGTTCCACCAGGTTTTTGCCAGCTGTTGGAAATCTGGGTGTGTGAGCCAGAATTTCTCAAATCGGAATGGTTTAAATTTAGGTGTTGTCTCTATTGCAATCTGAAGGGCGATTGGCCAGTGATCAGAGCCCGCTTTGGGGAGGATCAGACTTTCCATGCAGAGGTCTCTTTCAATCAATTCCTCCGTTATGAGAAAGCGGTCGAGTCGGCATGCTACATGCTGGTTCCCTGATCTGCGGTTGGACCATGTGAAAGTGCCATTGCTGTTCTCTATATCTACTAACTTTAACTGTTCAGGGAGGGTTTTGAACTTACCGCTATCTTGTTCAAGTCTTTTGCTCCCGCCTGTTTTTTCCTCCAGTGACATGATCATGTTGAAGTCCCCTCCTAAGATCCAGTTAGGCGTGTTTTCCAATGATTTAACTTGGGTCAACCTCTCCATAAATTTGATTTTTTCCTATTGTCCTTGTGGGCCGTAGACATTGGTGATGGTCCCCTCCTGATTCGAGCCTATTACTTCAAAGTGGGATGATAAGGTACCTATAGTGGAGAAGGGTCCTCTAAGGATAGTGTGGTTTGGGTTCCACAATATTGCTAAACCCCCTGAGGCTCCCGCAGAGTCCGTGTGGATGTAGTTACAACCTTTCCATATACGTTGGAAGATGATTTCGGCTTCCATTCCTGCACATTTCGTTTCCTGTAACATTAGAATGTCTGGGCTTTCCTCTTTGATGCAATCCCTAAGGATTCTTTGCTTGGATCTGCCGTTGAGTCCTCTAATGTTCCAAGTGATAATCTTCATCATTAAGAGGAGGGGTGTGGGTGGAGGTATCCCTCCGAGAGCTTCTGTATTTGACCTGAGTTGATCATGAGATTTCTAGCTTCTTTGATTAGTTGATGTACTGGTTTCTGTCCCCTTCTTTTGTTCTCACGTGGTATTTTCTTGGAGCCGGAGCTTGATTCTGTGGCGATGCCGAGACGAGCTGTGGATCCCGTTGTTGAATCGAGGAAGACCTTATGTACCTTTCGAAGCTGTTCTTCTGGAAGGCCTTGCAGATCTTTCTGATTGAGGGCTTCCTACAGTTTCTCGAGGTCGATGCCTGCCAGATCTTGGGCGTCCATTTGCATTAGAGTATCTCCATCTGCATCCCCTTTTTCCTCTGCATTGATCTCTTTATTTGGACCGGAAGGGGAGAGTGTGGGGTTTTGGTCTTTGCCTTTCTGTAATCCGTCATGTGGATCTTGGATTTCCTCGTCCTCAGGTAGCTGGCTCAGTATATCATAGGCGTTCCTGGTCAAGATCCTAGGTCTGGGGTCTGCTGTTTGCCTTCGAGGGGGATTTTTCTTCCTCGTCTGGAACGTTGTGAAGCCATCTTTCTGCAGATTTTGACTAGCTTTGGAAGCTTGCTGATTGAGAGGGCAATCCCGGAACAGGTGGCCGTGTTCATGGCATTTTCTGCATCTGAACGGGATGTGTTCGTAGTCAAGGGTTTGTGACCAATCCTCATCCTGATACTCCAGTATTACTGCACCTGGTAAGGCCTTAGCTATGTTCATGTAGACACATATTCGGGCATATGAAGTGTATTTTCGTTGCTTTGTGGCTTCTGAGGCCTTAACATATTGACCAATTGTATTTCCTATTCCCATAAGAATCTCCTCCAACCAGAACTCCTGCGGAAGGGAATAGAGGCGGATCCAGACGGGTGCCATTGTAAAGTTCTCCTTGTCCGGGTTGAAGCGCTCTGTCCAGAACCTTAGGAATAGCCCTGCTGAATTGTAGAAGTAGGGGCCATTCTCAAAGATGCGATCTCTGTCTTCTAGGTTATATAATATGATTGTGAAGAAGCCTTTCGAGCTGAGCTGAACTTCATAGTCTCCTTTGGGATTCCACCAGTGTTTGATCCATTTGTTCAAGTCCCTTTTTGATGGCCAGAGTCCCAAAAATTTGCCGATGAGGGCATGTTCTTTCATAAACTGGGTGTGCTCCCCAACCCTTGTTGAGCTTATGATGTACCTGGGCGCCTTTTCCATTTGCGGGATGCATTTGCCAGGCTCCCATCCTCGGGGTGCTCTTGAATGGGACGTGCTGGCTTCCGTTTCCATTTCCTTTCTCAAGCCCTGTTCCTTGGCGAGGAGCTGTTCTCGGATTTGCTGTGGCGGCTCGAACGTTGGTCGTTTTGCTCTCGTTCCCGATCTGTCGTTAGCGGTGATGTTGCTATATGAGGGGGGTTTCCCCCCCTCTTCGGCACTCATGGCTGCAGATCAGAGCCAGTAGTGGTTCGCGCTGGATCTGTGTTGTTGTGTAGCCGTGGCGTGTCCTGGATCGATCAAGCAGAAGCTCGCATGGGCGCGGGGCTAGGGTTTCAACGACATCTTTCTTTAAATGTATTTGAATTATTAATGCGTATATTTATATAATTTTGTGACATATGTCAATATAAAAAATTTCGGATCAGAAGAATCATATATTAAATAATTGTCATACAAGAATCTCGGACAATGTTGCATCATGTTTTGATGATATGTGAGAGGGGATGGAGGGATGAGGTTCAAGGATGGCTAAGAGGTGCCCTAAGTTTTAGGGGATGGGGATGACACAAAATATGCGATTTTTTTTTTTTAATATTACAAAGTCCCATAGGGAATTAAATGCGTAAAAGCCTAAATAATGAATTATTTAAATACACAAAGCAATAAACTTGTAAGGACAATCAATGATTGCAAGCAATAAAACACATCTTGTAAGCAATAAACCTTTAATATTCAAGCATTTAAATAGATTTTTCAGAGTGAAATATTTATTAAGATTTAAAAGATGAATGATGAACATGAATGAGAATGAAGTGCAAGGACGTTGTTACCGCCCAAACCTTCACTTTAAGTGACTAAACCATATACACAAGTGTGACCCTAGGGGTAATAAAGAAGGGTTACCCATTGTTACCATGGTAGCTCCTTCACTCTCTTTAGGCCATGTCTCATTCAACACAAGGGGGTAATCCCTAGAAATAACTAAGTCCAAATTATGATGATTACTTGAAGGGGGTTTTAGACTTGGTGACAAATTTGATTTATGATGATTACTTGAAGTATTTTTCAAATAGGAAAACAGAAAATAAATGAGTAATTTTTGTATTTTATGAGGTGGTTGAAAGAGAGACTAGTGCCTAAACCAATCTTGGGCATATGGAGTCAAGATATCAGTATTAGAGGGCTGTTTTCTATCAGTGATTAGGACAAAACAGAGTTGCAAAATCATGCTACAACCGGCCTTAATATTGCTGTTTTATAATGCAGAAAATTACTTGGAGGGCCCTTCCAAAGGTGCACCTCTTAAAACTTGCAATGAGGGTGTGCTTTACAATGAAATAGACTATTTGTAACAACTCTAATTAAGAAGGTAGTTGTAAAATCGACACATCCAGAAATAAAACAGCAAAGGAACCTAAGAGGGGAAGACCTACACTCAAGCCGTTCTAATGGAGTAGAATGACCCATTACAGTTCGCCCTTCAAGCAGATTTTGCGAGCAATTCCAACATCAACATTCAGCGATTGGAGATGAAAAAATAAGCCTGAAATTAACAAGAAAGAACCCTTGAATTTCCAAAGTCTTCAATAAATCTTCAATAATAGCTCTAGAATATTTTTGTTCAAACTTTCAACAACCATTACAATGTGAGGGAGCTTCTCTTATACAAAGTGTGAGCCCTGTTGACCACCTATTTCAACTAGGTGTCAACGTCATGTATCATGAAGATATGTACTTGGTGGTACGACAAGTTTGAAGACTTATGGCTCAATAGGGCAATTTTGCCCCCCAACACTTCTTTTTGTGTCCACGGAATGTCCACTCCCCTGCGTGGGATAATTTTGTAATATATTCGCATGGGTAAAGTTTTATTTAGTTTCCTAGGACTTTATCATTAGAGAAGTCCTTTCACCGAGTGTTTTTCTTCCTTAGGTAATTAATTTTGCTTTTCAACGATTTTAATTACTCTTGAGTTTTTCACTCAATAATCCTCCAAAGTGGTGAAAGACGTTTTAATGATCGATCCCAGTGTGTGACTAAGGTCTAAATATGTTGTAAATGACCATGCTAGACATCTCCTAGAGTCTTGCGGAATTCCGTTAGGTTTTGATAGGATTTTTTAATAATTAAAATTTTTTGTAAATTGGAAATTTTAATTATTTTTGATGAAAAATGTAAAAATTTGGTCCTTGTAGATTTTGTATAGGGGTGTGAGTACTCACATCAAATGGCTTATAACCCCCTACACCCTTGGACCAAGTTTCAGCTCAATTGGACAAGTTTTTCTAGGTCATTGTCCATGAGGAGTCCAAGTCAGTCAAAAGTCGGCAAATAATTGGCTAAGGTAAAAAAGCCAAAAAATGTAAAAGTGTCTACAGTCAAGAAAATAAGTGGGGAAATGTTTTCTAATGTATTTCCTAAGTTGGAAAAGTAAAAATCCACTTAGAAGAACCCCCCATGACAAGTCAAAAGGGGTTCCCCCCCTCACATCTCACCCCTCAAACCCTAACTCACTCCAAAGCCCTAAAAGTGTGCCCCCCTTGACTAGTTCTCTCTCTTGGATGGGTGACACTTGTAACTCATCCAAGAGGGGCCTCTCCTCTCTCCCTCCTTTAAAGTGAAGCTCTCTCTCCTCATTTTGACATCAGTTTTCACAACAACTCTATTATGCCAAAACGTCTCCCCACACTCTCTCATTCTCTCCCATTTTTCTCTTGTAATTTTGATGCCATTTGGTAACCTTTCTTGGAGCAATAATGTGAAGTTTTGGAGGATCTCTTGGTGTTCTTGGTGCATTTTTGGTGCTTTTGGCTACTCTTGTATGGTATTTTCTCTTAGTGAGGTAATATTGCAAAATTTTGTTTATTTTTGCTTCACATTGTTTTACTTGAAGAACCCTAAGCAAAGTATTTTGCTAGGGATAAATCTGTAGTAGTATTGCTATAGGTTTATGTGATTTGCTTTTATTAGTGTTTGCAAAGTATTTTGTAGGCATTTTAAAAGATCTCACCTTCTTGTCTCATTGTGTAGCAAGGGTTTACAAATTTGCAGGTTGCCAAAGCTTGGAGGAGGAACTTCAAAGGCTTCATTTTGTTTCACATAATTTTCTGTTTAATTTTCAGCGTTCTATTTACTTCTTTTCTGCATACATAATCACTTAAATCTTGCTAAAAAACCAATTTCAAAGTTCAGATTTTTATTGTAAATTTTTTTGTACATATACTAACTAAAAACTAACATATTTGGGTGATTTTTAACATTTTCCAACAAGCTTTGTTCGTTGTTTTGTGTAGGTTTTCACCATTAAAAAGGGAGGTGCTGCACAAAATTGGCCACTAAAAGCTCAAGTGAACATCAATAAGCTTTGGTGCAAAACCCCTTTCTTTCTCATACTTTCTAAAGTCATTGTAAGCAGTCCAAGAGAGTCTCTTGGGCTTGCATTCCCCATTTATTTTCCAAGCTCATAATCTGTAAATTAATTTTAATTTTTTTGCCCACACCTTGCATTGTGCTTGGCTTTGCCATCCTTGCAAAATCGTTCCGGCTAGGATTAGAAATAATTTTCTGGTTTTTGCTTTAGTTAACTTTGTCCACCTTTGCCACAAAATCAAAAGGCTTTGTACTCCACCTTGTGCGAAAGTAGTGTGGTTAATTTGTTTAAGTTATTTATTTTAAGTAATTTTTGTTTGCTCACACCTTGCATGGTGAGATCGGAAGATAGTGTGGTTAATTTGTTTAAGTTATTTATTTTAAGTAATTTTTGTTTGCTCACACCTTGCATGTGAGTGGCTATGCCATCCTGCAAAATTGCGCTGGCTAGTGCTTAAAGTTTCATTTTATTTTGCAAAGTAAACAAAATTTACTCCGCCTTTGCCCCGTATTCCCTCCCCTTGCCACTTTGTGGATCTTGGGTAATAAAATATTGCAAATGATTGAGTGGTTAGTCTAATTAGTCACCCATTCTCCATTATTGTTTGGCCACTAAAATAAGGTGACTTGTGGAGGCTAGAAGGGGTTGAAGCCGGGGACTGTTTCATGGCACTAAGTGTTCTCCTTGTTGAGTGCCCAAACACTTTGGACTTGACCTGTGGAGCTAGGGGAGAACCTTGTTGTTGTTCTTATTGAGCATCCAACATTTCCTCTTGGCTAAGGGATAAGGACTTGGGGTAGT
>CBVK0100352690.1:0-20702 GCA_900067695.1 Picea abies
ATCGTGTATTACTGTATATCCGTGTTTATGGTTGCATCTCTGATACATTTCTGTTATATTATTGAATATCTTCAATATCTCTATGCATTTCTTTATTATATCTCCGCTCTCAGTTTGTGCCGAAAATAATCCGGATCAGGCCTTTCAGGCCTAGGTTGGACCAATCCCTACCCAATCTAATTGCAAAATATGGCCTAAAACAATTGGCCAAGATCTTGTGAATCAACATCAAAATGTATGGAGAACCTTGGCCTTCTTGGGCCTCTGTTCCAATTACCTCTACCTCTGTTTCCTCGGCCATGGCTACCTCGACTAAAAAAACACATTCCTACATGCATGACTGATTAGAAAAAAATATTTTAAATAACCATACATGACAACTCTTAAAAATATGAAATATATTTGGCTCAACAATGTATCAGACTCATGCAATCCAATCCATTCAAATTGTTTTATTGTTTATCAATGAGTAGGGGGTGAAAAAAAGGTTCTGGGATATACGAGGGGTTTTTATTGAGCGAAACATGATATAATGAGGGGGAAAAGAACATGGTTACTACTCAATGACAACAAAAATCAACTATAAAGAAAACTGATAAAACATCACTGTAATCCAAACAAGACACTACCACTTCCAACTGCTTTAACACCGAAATTATCTTGACTGTAATCAATCTTAGAACAGGGAGTGAAAAATGAATATGGGAAGGCGATGGGAGTTTTAATTAGTGAAAAATGAAATAATGGAAGGGAAAAATAGTGATTATTGTTCATAAAATTAATTAAGTGATCCATAAAACATTATGTGAAAGGAGATGCACTAACCAACAATCATTGTGACCAAATAACAATTACTGTGTATTTAACTAGTTCACTGTTCATAATCAAATGTCCAACACAGTGCCATCACAAGACAATATGCAGTCCACACAATCTGTAAAGGAGTCCTATTCCTTTTATTTATACACTTTGCATCTTATAACAATTCTCAAATAGTAACCATTTCCACTCTGTTAACCACTAGAATCAACCATTGCCCATACCTTACTTCAATCAACAAATACACTCAAAGTCATGTTTCTAAAATTAATAATGAAGTCACACTATCACTGCAATCGGGTCTATCATTTAGAATGCAATGATATTTCTTAAACATATATGGAGGCAGTAAACCCAATAATCCAGATTAAATTGCAAAACTCGAACCAAAATTTAAACAGACGGACAACAAACACCATCCCAACACAATATATGCACAGAATAATTCAATCATGCTGTGTAATTCTGTCACTGTATAATCCCAATTCCATGTGACTCTAAAAAACAGGGCCATCCATCCGACATGACGAGGTATCAACAACATGCCTATCTTCATAAAACACATAACCAGATTGCCACAAAATTGTGTTTAAAACTCTAGGACTATTTCTGAGTGTGGAACCCAAGATATCCATATTATACACAGTGCACAACCACCAAAACACCACAATGCAACATCTCCATTTTACAAAACCAAACACATAGTCATATTAATAACTCAACCCATCGTGTTGAGCCATCAATCTAATACAGTATTGCTTCGATTTAGTCAAACTGTAAACAACTATGTTGTGTAAAACTCGAGCTTCTACAATCAAACAATCATAAAGCATACAGTGGATGTAGTTTCTACAGTCATCCCGGTTGCAATACTCATTCGGCCCCAAAAGGAACTAACGATTACATTGACCATTTATTCATTGTGTAGAAGCACCACACACACAACATGGTATGCGTGAGCACCATTAATCAATTGTAACAAATGCCAGCTAAACATCCAAATAATCCTTAGTGAAAATATACCAGTGACTTTGTATCAACCAACCAATTCACCATTGTCATAACAATCAAGCGACCTAACAATCTATGGAAACCACGCATACCTACGCATCAATTTTAATTGGGGAAACAACCCTCTCAATTAAACAGTAATGAGTTATTAAACGTAAGGAGAGCGACTGTGTTTTGACTTGTGCAATTAACCACGCAGGGTTTACCATTGTTATAACAGAGGCAGTGACTAGATACCAAACCAACACGACTAGCACATGACCAACTGGGTGAGCCTGTACTCAAATTAGTCGACAATATACAACCATCCAACAAAAACCAAGTAGTAATCCTGACATGCAAGACAGGTCTTCTCTATCAACCTTTAGACTAGAGGCCTAAGGGTTTTTTCTGTAGCCAACAAAGGGAGAACAGAGCCAACTCCTTGTAATGGTGAAACTTCCGAGGCCAATGGTGCATACACAGAGAGAACCATGACTCATTCATGGACAGGTAACAAATCCCATGACAGGGGGCTATAACAGGGGAGCGAGACTCCAACTCGGCCAGTAACGATACTTAACACATGCAGGGCATAACCCTCATGGTTCTCTGGTCGAACAACCACAACACTGAAGTGAAGACAGGGCCGAGAAATTAAAAAAAAACCCACTGCGTGACCCTTTAGTTGTGGAAACAAACCCATGCTCAAGTGAACAAACCTAGTGACACAGAGTGCCTCCAACCATTAAACCCACAAAAGCCAAAGAATGGATATAGTGACGAATGCATGAGGATGGCTATCCACCCAAGACCAAACAAAAACCCTCCAACTAAACCAACAAGGATAACAAAGAGCCCTTATGGTTGATAACACCCAGGATGACCAATAACTTCTATGAATTCAATATTATTGTGGAAAGAACCATCAATGCTTCATTCCAAGAACACAATTTTACATAGTTGCAATACTTAAGGAAAACACAAACCAATACACCCGAGCCATTAATCATTTCATAATAGAGCAGACTCATGAATGGCCAAAAAACGACATACCTGTAATCAAACTCCTTAAAATGCGATTTGGCCGAGCGGTTCCCCTCTGCTAAGAAAATGGAGAATAACCACAACAACAAGGTTGCACAATAGACCAAATAGGGTGGAAACCAACAGAAGGAGTAAAGGTGACGTGCAATAAATGCACGTCGCCTCCACCCACAATCAATTTACTTCTTAGTACATGCCAACCAATAATCCATTAACTCAATTAATTAGACTATGTATCAGAATCATCAACCATTACAACTAATAGCGTGATCCATATCAACTCATGCCATAAAATAATCACCGAGCATGTCAACTATGTAACTCAAGCATAATCACATAGCTATTAATTTCCATTAACTTGTCAAATGTGCCACCAACATCCCATTCATCCAAATATACCATATTCATATTACTAATATAACTCAATCAAATCGCATAGCCATTACTTGCTAGATAGGATTAAACCATAATAAATTTAACCTTTCATGCATGTAGTATAGCATAGCTCAAATGATTCCCCTTGCATTTGTTACGTTGTTTTCATTTCTTTCCAATAGCTTGTATATGTTACTAACATGTATGTTATGCAAGTGTTCCAAGAATAGGTAGTAGTGGTGTCAATGGATAGCATAGGCCATAGTAACACAAAGAATCAATACTTCATAAGCCTCAAACCATTATCCAATAAAAACAAGATCTTATTAACCATGTAAGCCATGTCGAACATCATCACAACGTCACATATGAATAGACCTGATCTCCAATCTACAAGGGGTCCCACCTACTAGTATTATTTAACTTTAATAATAATAGGTTTTAGAAACACTTTGTAGTCAAAACTTAGTTGTGATTTTAATTGTCAATAAACTGGCGATTCCACAGGGAAATTTGTTTTCAACAGATTTAGAACTCATAACTTATGGTTTCCCGGACCGAGAACAACATGTAAATAAGGTATAATCAGGAAGATTATGCAACAAGGGGAAGTGAGTGGATTTAATGGAAATATGACTGGGAATTTGGGAATAATTTATGAAAAATGACAAGTATGAGGGGTTTTACCATTGTATGCATAGTCATTCAACTAGAATCTGACCTTAACTTCAAGGAGTTTTTTTTTTTTCAACTTTCTCTCAAAACCTCAATGGATGAAGAAATGGTAAGAAGAAGCGGGAGATAACCAATTCTTTGTAAAACAACAGTGGAAATATATAACAATTTCAAGGGACCTTCAGAGGAGACATCATAACAACTATGTAAGCTTGATTGTTATTGGCTAACAATGCTTTGCAGGAGTGTCACTATGGCAGAATTGATCCAACATCCTATCTGACCAAATTAACTAAAGATAATAAGAAACAAAATCATGACAGAAGTAAAGTTGCAGAAACTAAAACAACAACAATAAAAGAAAAAAATGAAACACGACAAGAAAATTTTAACTCAAAAAGATGAAGTCAAACAGAAAAGGAAGCACAAAAAAAATGAAAGTAGAGCTAGGATACTAGTATACAGAAAATCCAGACAACATTAGAACTTTTCACGTCAGTCCCTCGCAATATTTCAAGCGGGGGCTGTTAGCGTTGTAGGAAAACAATTTCTCCTGTAAATCCTTTAAGATATAAGAGTTAGTGTCCAAGACAAAATAAATTTGGAAAGGACTGAACAATTGGAAATCTGATGTAATCATCAATCCCTTGATGCACACAATTAGATCCTCAAGATAGATATGGAGACCGACCAATTCATCGAGAGTTATGTGCATAGATCTTTTAAAAGAATTACCTATATCAAGTAAGCTAGAAAGCCGACATTGGTAAGACATAGTACTCCAATAAGTGATAAGAGTGGTTTTGTGAGCATCTGCCCCTTTTACCTTGATTTTCTTGCAATCAAACAAACTGTCAAGTAAGGGCCCTAACTGTGACTCTTCAACCTGTTGCAGAAACATTTCCATATTGAGAGGAGGGAAAGGATTTCTCATAATCACTTGCCCAAAAGTTAGAAGACTAATACAGGTTCTAATATTATCAGTGGTCTTCGAGGCAGGTTCCCAATTAGAAACCCATTCAGGGTGGACTGAAAAAAACATTCCAGCCCTTAAGAAATCTCTCAACTCCCTTCTAAAGGTTGCTTTCAATGCAGAGTTAATGAGTCCTTGTTTTTTCCTAGATGGTTTCATAGTATGTTGAATAAGACCAACATCAAAACCACGAAGATCCTCATTAAATCAAGAAAAAACATTTTGAAATCCACCAAGTAGCTCGACATACCTCATCTCTTCTTTATCAGAACACTGGACATTTATTTTAACGTTTGTTGAAGATCCAGGTGTCCTAATGTTCATGGAGATGGTTTCAATCACCTTCTTTCGTAACTCCTCTTCTTTCTATTTTTCTTTATTGCCTACATCACTCAATGAAAACAAACTCTCAAGAGGAGTCAAGCTCTCGGAAATCTTATCGTTTTATATGGAAATAATTTCCTCGGGCTTAAGAGGTTCATATTGAATAAAAGAACAAATGTTCTCATTGTTAGGGAGGTCCTGCCAAGATTCTACATTTTCAGGGATACATGGACGATATAGAGATTGAAAAGAATAATCAGGCTTGTGAGGAAAAAGTTGTTGATTAGGAGAAGCTGCAAAGATAGCTAATCGACCAGCCATTGAATTCAACTCCCTCTTAACATGAGTGATGTTGAAGGATAAAAGGTTTGAGATAAGCGCCCAGATATTTTGGGAGTGTCGTTCTATTAGCTTGTTGCTAGGGGGGGGGAATTTTTTGTATCAATCTCACAACAAGCTCAAAATCTCTGAAAACTAAAAGGTGACCACAACCAAGATTAAGGGCGTTTTCAATGCCTAATAATAAATCTTCGAACTCAATGACATTATTGTACAAGGAAACTCTAACCTGTAAGATGGATTATGAATTTTTCCTGCAGGGGAAACCAAGATAATACCAGCCCCATTACCTTCATTAGAGCATGAACCATAGAAGTGCATGTGCCACATATCATCTTATAAATTGATTTGTTCCAAAGGAGTATTATCCTCTTCAACAAAGATGGAATACACTCCTAGGTCTTCTTCGATATAGTTTACTCTAGATTGCAGAACACTCACTATATAGGGTGAAATCCTTCCTTATCTAAGGACTATGATGTTATTACCATTCCTAGGAATGGATAAATGTGTCTCGTTGAGTGAGAGGTATCCACCTATTAAGGATTTCCATTCCCTTCCTAAGATAATTGATTAATTGCTTACAGGAATATCAATTACCTGAATGCTGAGGGTTGTTCTTATCTCAGGATGAGTGCATAAAACCAAGGTCACATGCTTAATCTCTCCTATGGTTGTTTGTTTTAGACTATGATAGAAGAGAATTCTTTTGGCGTTTTCATTTGTACAAGACAAGCCTAGCTCTTCCATAATAATCTTCGACATCACACTTGGGCCCAAACCGCCATCAATAAGGCAACAATGGGCAATCTTATCCATAATCTTTACATAAATATAAAAGGGGGATTTTTTTACAGGGTATATTAGGTTATGTACACCTACTTTATTTACAAAAGAGTCCTCTTCGTTTACCTCTTCAGAAAGATTGGCTACAACGAAATCTTTTCCTTCCATGAATTGTTTCAGATGCATCTATTGTTCAGGGACAACAACCATGTCTAGAAGGGTTGTATCTACTTTGATGTTGGCCAACTGATTCAAGATATTGTATTTGGAAGAAGAGGGAGGAGGATTGATTCCTTGACTCTCAGGAATCCTAGGAACTTGGAGCGCAACAACGGTTGAAGATGAGCTCGGGATAGAAGAACTGCAGGGAGGATCAAATTTTCCCTTGGGAGTATAGGCCTTGTTCCTAGTGTTGATGACCATGACATCCTCTGGATCTGTAAAATCTAGGACAACGATAGTAGATTTTGGTCTTTTACCAAAGATATTATCTCTGGCACTCTTCTTTACCTCACATGTGGTTTCTTCATGGTGTTCCTCACAAAATTTACACCAACTCTGAGGCAGGATAACTTTAGGTTGAAAATTGTTTTCAAATGGATTTCTAAAGGGGGGTGTAGAAGAGGATGAATCTCTAGGGGTGAAAGGGGAGACAACACCCCTCCACTCAAATGCTATCATACGATTGTTCATATCTTGTACTAGTTGTAAGAGAGCGAACATGTCTGTCTGTCTAACCGATTCTCCCTGGGGAAGACTAGTTCTTTCAAGCTATTCTTCATACTCTGAACAAGCATGCAGAGCGGAACTGAGATTATCAATGGATTTTTTCTCAAGCCTATGATGGTAGGGAGAAGGTAATACATTGTAGTAATGCATGAAAGAGGCTTGGTTCTAAGGGTGGATAAGTTCGAGGATTTGGTTGTATAACTTGGTGAAATGCAAGTTGAAATACTTGATGGTATCACCCTCCTTATAGGTGACGTTATTGTATTCCCTTAACTTCATGGAGGGGATTTTGGATTGCCCATAAGTGGATCAGAACCAATATATTAACTCCTCCCAAGTAGACAAAATCTTAGGAGTAAGATCAAAGAAATCGGCCACATCCTTTCCTTCCAAGGAATTGATGAACAAGTGCATGCAAGTGTCATTGTCATTGGCCCCTATGTTATGAAAATCATTAGAAAATGCCACCAGGTGTTTTTTTGTACTGACAATGTTATTTCATGAAAAATTAGGCAAGTGATATTTAAACTTCGGAAGTGGACGAGTAGCAGGTGCTAGGTTAAGAGGAGAGGACACATTCCACAATGTGGTTGTGGCATCTTCTTCGAAATGAAAAAGCCCATACTTTTTAATGACTTTGGTGGAGTTTGTGGTAGATTGTATAGGGATATGGTGGCTATATAAGCTACCAATCACTAACGAGGATGAATATTGAGAATATGGAGCACTTCTAGTGCCACCAGAGCCTCCACTAGCTTCCATCCTGTGGATTATAGGTGACAGAAAGAAAGACGAACTGGATGAATCGGATAAAGTTCTCCTTAGAGAATTTTGTTGGGTAGATAACGCAATGTTTCTCCTTCCTATTTTAACAATAGGATTGATTTCAGGTGACAAGCCTCTTCTTCTTCTAGAAGCACGAGAATCTAAGGATAGGAGAGAAAGGCCAAAATTGGAGAAAAGGAAAGGTTACTGTGGATTTCTAAGCTGTCTACGTCTAGCTTCCAATTTTTCTTGAGCGCTAATATCTCGTTCAATTGTTTCCCAAGAATGATTAAGCTCAACATGGGTGTTGGAAGTGTCTAAGATGATATTAAACAAATTCAAAGCAATGATGGTCTGATCTTGAAGGTTGGGCTCAATATTGGGTTGTCTTGCAACAATAATAGTCATTAAGAATAAAACAGTCAGAGAATCAATATCAGAAAAAGAAAGATGTATCGATGAAAATTGAGTATAAAAATTAACCAGAGAGATATTGGAGATCTCCCTAGTACGGTCGCCAAATAAATGTTGAGGAAAAGATATAAAATGATCTTAGTCAAGCATTTTCAGACTCTGCTTGGCTAGAGAAAAGTAGAGGGGAATATTACCCTATATTTATAGCCAACAAAAATAACATCCTAACTCACAAGTATTAATTACGAGTGCTTAGGCTAGTCTTTTATCAACAAGGAAATTTAATTTTTTTGTAATTTTCTGAACATATTAGTTGCTGAAATGAATGTAAGAAATAGAAGTAAAGTCACCCAGATGATAATCAAGAAAGATGAGACATAAATCAATCCTTTATTTCATTCAAATTCACCAAAGAGTCATTTTCTTTACATAATCTCATGCAAAAAATTTGCACCAAAGTCAAACTTAGACATCCCCGATGGAGCATACAAAAGGACCTCTGTCAGAAAACCAAAACTGAACTCTAAAAGATGGATCAGCTTGCCACAGATTGTTGCCCACTTGACTCTGCACAATAGCCTTTGTCAGTCATGAAAATTAATTCACAAACATACAAGTCTACACAGACTATCAAAGATAGATCAACATCTCTGAAAAACAAGTGTCTGAATGATGTGATTCAGCCTTGAATATTTCTATCTACAATAAGACCCTGCTATCATAAAAGAGAATTAGGCTTGTGATGAATAATGAATGAATGAAAATTGAATTATCTCAACAAAAACTCAAAGAGCAAACCTTAGTATGCTTCTGCTTCTATCCTCCCTGTGTTCCTCCCTTTCCTTTTGCTTCTAAACAATTTAGAATTGGTTGAGGTAGTTGAACCAACTCATTAGTTAAGTTAATTAAAATACTCAACCAACATTAATTAGGGGGGAAAATAATAATCATAATAAGGGTTATAAATAAATAATAACTAGTACATGGGACCCCTTGTGACTCCCTTTAGTTCATAACAATCATAACAATCATAACATAACCATTAGTTAAGTAAAACACACCTCCTTGCATCTCCCATCAACATATTCACTTTGGGAAAATTTAGCTCATAATATTTGAAATTATTTTCAAAAATATTACTCATATATACCAAATAAAACATGCCATCCAAAATTTCCTGAAGTCAACTGTCATCAACAATAGATAAAAATAAAACTCAAAAACCATATTTCCCACTCTAAGATGCAATATTTCCTTGATTGTTGTTGTCACCCTTTGATTTCCCTGAAAATTCATTTGGTTGTGCAGAGCCTTTAGGCCTAATCTCGTTGATCACATAGGAACAATCATCCCTCAAATGCATCCGAGAAGACACAAATTTATCAGAGCCATTGGAGGGTGAGGAACGGGCAGCAGTGGCTTTTCCTTTGTCAAGGGCATGGTGGGCCTCATTTTTCAATCTCTTGCTAGCATGAGAGGATTTCACTAGCGAGTGGTTAGGGGTATCTTGGACAATGGGGTTAATAGGCGAAGGAGTAGGAAAGGACAAATTGGGCCAGCCACGATGTTGGGATACTGTCGGGTGGACAATCTCCTGCCATCCATGATTTTCAGGAACCTCGGGTTGCAATGAGACATGAGGAGGTACAGGGATACTGTGGGATTGCGAGACTTGGAAGAGAGGCCTTTCAGACCTAGGTTGGACCACTCCCTGCCCAATCCAATTGAAAAATCCAGCCTGAAACAATTGGCCAAGCTATTGTGAATCAACATCAAAATGTATGTAGAACCTTGTCTTCTTGGGCCTTTGTTCCAATTACTTCTACCTCTGTTTCCTCGACCATAGCTACGTCAATAAAAAAACTTATTCCTGCATGCATGATTGATTAGAAAATAGTATTTTAAATAACCATACATGACAACTCTTACAAATATGTAATAGATTTGGCTCAACAATGTATCAGACTCATGCAATCCAATCCATACAAATTGTTTTGTTGTTTATCAATGAGCAGGGGATGAAAAAAAGGTTATGGGATATGCAAGGGGTTTGTATTGAGAGAAAAATGATATAATGAGGGGGAAAATAACATGGTTACTGCTCAATGACAACAACAATCAACTATAAAGAAAACTAATAAAACATTGTTGTAATCCAAACAAGACACTGCCACTTCCAACTACTTTAATACCAAAATTCTCTTGACTATAATCAATCTTAGAACAGGGAGTGAAAAATGAATATGGGAAGTCGATGAGAGTTGTAATTAGAGGAAAATGAAATAATGGAAGGGAAAAAGAGTGATTATTGTTCATAAAATTAATTAAGTGATCCATACAAAATTATGTGAAAGGAGATGCACTAACCAACAATCATTGTGACCAAATAACAATTACTGTGTATTTAATTAGTTCATTGTTCATAATCAAATGTCCAACACAGTTCCATCACAAGAAAGTATGCACTCCACACAATCTGTAAACGTGTTCTATTCCTTTCATTTATACACTTTTCATCTTATAACAATTCTCAAATAGTAACCATTTCCACTCTGTTAACCATCATAATCAACCACTGCCCATAACTTACTTCAATCAACAAATACACTCAAAGTCATGTTTCCAAAATTAACAATGAAGTCACACTATCACTGCAAACGGGCATGTCATTTAGAATGCAATGATATTCATTAAACATATATGGAGGCAATATATCCAATAATCTAGATTAAATTGCAAAACCCGAACCGACATTTAAATAGACAGACAACAACCACCAGCCCAACCCAAGCTATGCACATAATAATTCAATCATGCAATATAATTCTGTCACTGTATAAGCCCAATTCCATGTGGCTCTAAAAATATGGGCCTTCCATCTGACATGACAAGGTATCAACAACATGCCTATCTTCGTAAAACAAATAACCGGATTGCCACAAAATCGTGTTTAAAACTCTTTGACTATTTCTGAGTGTGGAACCCATGCTATCCATATTATACACATTGCGCAACCACCAAAACACCACAATGAAACATCTCCATTTTACAAAACCAAACACACAGTCACAGTAATAACTCAATCCATCGTGTTGCACCATCAATCTAATACAATATTGCTTCGATTTAGTCAAACTGTAATCAACTATGCTATGTAAAACTTGGACTTATACAATCAAACAATCATAAAGCATACAGTGGATGTAGTTTCTATAGTCATCCCAGTTGCAATACTCATTTGGCCCCAAAAGGAACTAATGGTTACATTGACCATTTATTCATTGTGTAGAAACACCACACACATAACGCAATATGCGTGAGCAACATTAAGAAATTGTAACAAATTCCAGCTAAACATCCAAATAATCCTCAGTAAAAAAATACCAATGATTGTGTATCAACCAACCAATACACCACTGTCATAACAATCAATCAACCTAACAAGCTATGGAAACCACTCATACCCATGCATCAATTCGAATCGGGGCGACGACCCTCTCAATTAAACAATATTGAGTTATTAAATGTAAGGAGAGCGATTGTGTATTTTGACTTGTGAAATTAACCATGCAGGGTTTACCATTGTTATAACAGATGCAATGACTAGATACCAAACCAACACGACTGACACATGACCAATTGGGTAAGCCTGTACTCAAATTAGTCGAAAATATACAACCATCCAACAAAAACCAAGTAGTAAGCCCAACATGCCAGGTCGGTCTTCTCTATCAACCTTCAGACTGGAGGGCTAAGAGTTTGTTCTATAGCCAACACAAGGAGAATAAAGCCAACTCCTTGTAATGGTGAAACCTCCAAGGCAAAGACTTTAACAGGGGCTATAACAAAGGAGAAAGACTTTAGCTCGACTAGTAATGATACTTAACACATGTAGGGCATAACCCTCATGGTTCTCCAGCCAAACAACCACAACGCTGAAGTGAAGACAGGGCCGAGAACTTAACAAAAAGCCCACTGTGCGACCCTTTAGTGGTGAAAACAAGCCCATTCTCAAGTGAACAAACACAGTGACACAGAGTGCCTCCAACCATTAAACCCACAAAATCCAAAGACTAGATATAATGATGAATGCGTGAGGATGGCTATCCACCCAAGCCCAAACAAAAACCCTCCAACTAAACCAACAAGGATAATAGAGAGCCCTTATGGATGATAACACCCAGGATGACCAATAAAATCTATGAATTCAAGATTATTGCAGAAAGAACCATCAATGCTTCATTCAAAGAACACAATTGTATGTAGGTGAAATACTTAAGGAAAACACAGACCAATACACTCAAGCCAGTAATCATTTCATAACAGAGCATACTCATGAATGGCCAAAAATAGACATACCTGTAATCGAACTCCTTAAAACGCGTGTTGGTCGAGTGGTTCCCCTCTGCTAAGAAAATGAAGCATAGCCACAACAACAAGATTGCACAATAGCCCGAATAGGGTGGTGGCCAACAAAAGGAGTAAAGGTGACATGTAGTAAATGCACATCGCTTCCACCCATAGTCAATTTACTTCTTAGTACATGCCAACCAATAATCCATTAACTCAATTAATTAGACTATGTATTGGAACCATCAACCATTAAAAATAATAGCGTGATCCATATCAACTCATGCCATAAAATATTCCCTGAGCATATCAACTGTGTAACTCAAACAAAATCACATAGCTATTAATGTTCATTACCTTGTCAAATGCCCCACCAACATACCATTCATCCAAATATACCATATTCATATTACCAATATAACTCAATCAAATCGCATAGCCATTACTTTCTAGATAGGATTTAACCATAATAAATTTAACCTTTCATGCATGTAGTATAGCATAGCTCAAATTATTCACCTTGTGTTTGTTACAATGTTTTCATTTCTTTCCAATAGCTTGTATATGTTACTAACATGTATGTTATGCAGGTGTTCCAAGAATAGGTAGTAGTGGTGTCAATGGATAGCATAGGTCGTAGTAACACAAAGAATCAATACTTCATAAGCCTCAAACCATTAGCTAATAAAAACAAGATCTCATTAACCATGTAAGCCATGCCGAACATCATCACAACATCACATATGAACAGACCTAATCTCCAATCTACAAGGGGGTCTCACCTACTAGTATTATTTAACTTTAATAATAATAGGCTTTAGCAACACTTTGCAGGAAAAACTTAGTTGTGATTTTAATCGTGAACGCAACGTTTATGACATTATATCCTCATGTGAAAGACCATTATCATTTCTAATTCCAACCAAATGCAGCACATCCTTAGCCATCATATCATTGGGGGTAAGTACTCAAAGTGGATATTTATCCTCTAAGAGTTTGACCTAGAGTTTGGTTCCTCCAAGTCTAAGAAATCCTTGGCATTCACAGAGTTTATGTTCGAACTTCCCCGAGTCGATGTTGAACCCATGGTTAACGACTCATTTCCTGATGAGTTTTTATTACTGATTGACTCATCCTATCCATAGTATGAATATATCTTGGTCTACCTCCAGATCCAATGTTTTTGTTGTCATCTTTCCCATGATGAACACCGACATATAAGGAATCAAGCTAAACACTACATAATTGTTTATGATACCCTTTATCAGCAAGGGGTTGATTTTATTCTACGATGTTTCCTTATCCTTGAGGAAGTTGAAAGAGTTTTGAATAACTTCCATGCTGGAGCATGTGGCAAATGTTTCTCTAGGTTGGACACTGCCTAGAATATATTGTGTGTCAGATACTTCTGGACCACGATATTCAAAGATTATATGAATGAAGTTAAAAAGTGTCATCCCTGACAAATCATCACCTGAAATATGCGCATTGACCCTGTTCCACTTCATCATGTGGTGACTTTTGGTCCCTTTTCCAAATGGGGGATTTATTTCATGACATGTATGCCTACCTCGATTAATTGTCATGACTACATCATCGTGGCTATTGACTACTTCACTAAGTGGGTATAGGCCTTGCCTAACTTTTACAATGACGAAAGCACAACTAATCTATTCATGTTGAATCACACTATTGTTAGTTTTGGTGTTCCCGAGGCCATAGTGATAGACCATGAGTCCCATTTTCATAACAATATGATGACCAAATTAGTTTTCAGGTTGGGTTTTTTCCATGAAAACTCAACACCTTATTATCCTCAATCCAATGGAAAAGTAGAATCCATCAATCGTGTCTCGAATACCATGATCCATAGGATGTTTGAGAAACACAAGACTAACTGATATCTCATGATATTTTCGACATTATGGGCTTATCATACCTCAACTAAAACTTCCACTAGGTTCACACCATTATAACTCATTTATGGTATGGAGGAAGTCCTTCTGATTGAACGTGAAATCCCGTCATTGAAAATCATTGTAGAAATGCTTCCCAACACCTCCACCGAGGAGGAGCGTCTCTTGTACTTGGCCCATATTGATGAACAATGTCGTGATGCCACATTGGCCAATGAAACTCATAATAAATTCATCAAAGCCTAATATGATAATTCTATCCATCCTAGTGTCTTTGTAGAGGGTGATTTAGTCTTGGTTTATGATCAGGACCATGATACATTAGGTGAAAGTAAATTTGAACCCCTTTGGCATGGTCCCTACATTGTTAAACATATCTTGAAAAGAGAGGCCTACAAGGTGGTTGACTATGATGGGAATCCACTTTTAGAGCCTCACAATGGAATCTACCTTAAAAATTATTGTTCTTAGGCCATTTGTCTGCGTGATGCTTTATACATAGGTGTGTTTTTTGTTTTTGATTGGAGTGATTTGTTTTTTTGTGAGATTTCTTGTCTCGGTTTGTTGCTTATCATGCTTTACAGTTTATTTTCAACTGTCATCGTCCACCTTAGTCTATGTGTGATATGATAATGGTGTCATCCATGGTACCCAAGATATAAATTCCATTGTGTTGACGCTTGAATCCATCAGGACCGAAACTACAACCTCACGAGGATATCAATCCCCCTACGTTTTTAGAGAGGTGTTACTCCTATTTGGCTAAATTATATATGTGTGATATCTTGGGTTAGGAGAATGCTAAGGCAACAAACCCTAGATATTTATTGCTTGAAATTATGAAATGATATAGTTCTTCAATAACTTAATATAATCTTTATATGCAACAAGAAATATCTTAACAATAAGAAAATATTGAAGGAGGGCTTCAACATCAGAATTTCTTTGTGATCTTGTGATCAACATCACATACACAATCTTCTTAATCATATATAAATGCATCAATGTCTTCTTCACAAGAAATATGAGAGAATAATTTGATCATCTCAAATAATTTTAAAAGGTACTACTATCAATATCAAAAAAGAATTTGATAGGTCAATCTCAAATACTTCATACTTAAGACTCAAAGTTACAAGATATAGTCGAAATCGATCCCGAATCGATTCTTTGTGGAGTTTATTCATGAAAAATGTTCTTCATTAAAAACGATTTGGCAGTCATGTATATGGATTTAATTACTCCATGATCATACAAGATTTTTTTTTTGGAAGAATACAAGAAGAACACTCAAGAACTCAGCCTTGTGCCCAATTAAGAGACTCAAGCAAAAAGCTATGAGAAATAGTGTAGAAGAATAGAAAGAGAGGAGAAGATGGAGATATATTTTCTTTGATCAGAAGCTTGGATGTGTATTCATGGTTGTACCTTATTCTTCCTCTAATCTTCTTCCCTTCCTCTCTGATAATTCTGATTAATCCACCCGTGATGAAGCCCTTCTTTTCTTTTTCAAATGAGATCTTCTAACTACTTGGGTAGTTAGGGTTTTTCCTCTCTTGAATTTTCCATACAATTATTTTCTTGAAGTATTCTCTTTAATTAAAGCATCATTAATTCCTCATTAATGAACTTACATCATTAATATAAGCATATTCAAAATGGATCCCTTTTCTTTTTTAGTAAAAGTTTTTAAATAAAATTTTATTTTCAAAATTCAATTAATTTCCCTTTTAAAGAGGGGGACCGTGTTTTAATTTTATGGAAGTGATATTCAAAATTTTATCCATTTAACTTAATTCATATGTTATATTCATAATATTATCTTTCCAATGATATAAAGTTTTCCCAAATCCATCTCCTGGATCTCAAGATATGAGCTCATAGAGTTGAGTTGTCACGCAGACCCATTAAAAATGAAGCTGAATGATATTTTAATTTCTGGAAAAAATTTGGAAACTTTCAGACTTTGAAAAATGTACCATAATATTCTTCATCGAAATACCTTTCCAACAATATAAATCTTGTGCAATTCCTACATGTGGAGCTCAAGTTATGGCCTCTGCAAAACCATGACTCAACCACCGTCAATCAAATGTCTTGGGAATATGTGGGCCCTTTGATCAAATTTCGTCCTTCCTTAAACAATTTCTATTTTTCTTCATAAAGTTTATCCCACATGCATGGGATCTTACAAATATGTAATGTATATATATGGAAAATTATGATATATGATTCATGAAGAAATTAAATAACTATGGAAACTTAGGAGTTCGACCTCCCCTTAGAAAATCAATTAAATAATAATATTTTAGTCAACCAATCAGCCTCCAATTTGCCCAGTCAACACTGATAGTCACCCATCCACTAAGACATGTCACAAATTGATTGGATGCCACATGTCACCAATGAAATATGTCATGTGTCACAATTCCACGCCGCCATGTGTCTCCAATAAGATCACATTGTATGTCACTCCTTGTATGCTGCCATGTGCCTCCAATAAGATCACGTCGTATGTCACTCTTTGTATGCTGCCATGTGTCACATTAATTGGATGACATACTCCAATATGCCCAGTCAATATTGACGAGTCACCCATCCACTACCACATGTCACAAATTGATTGGATGCCACATGTCACCAATGAAAATATGCCATGTGTCACAATTCCACGTCGCCATGTGTCTCCAATAAGATCACGCCATATGTCACTCCTTGTATGCTGCCACATGTCACATTAATTGGCTTCCATGTCATCCAATCTTGGGCTGCCACTTGTCATTATATGAGTGGATGTTGGATCTTTCATGTGACATCCTTTCATAGGTTAATTATATTCTCTATGACCCAACAAATGTCACTCCTTGTATGTTGCCATGTTTCTCCAATAAGATCATGCCGTATGTCACTCCTTGTATGCTGCCATGTGTCACATTAATTGGATGAAATGCTCTAATATGCAGAGTCAACACCAATGATTCACCCATCCACTACCACATGTCACAAATTGATTGGCTGCCACATGTCACCAATGAAAATATGCCATGTGACACAATTCCACGCCGCCATGTGTCTCCAATAAGATCACGCCATATGTCACTCCTTGTATGCTACCACGTGTCACATTAATTGGCTTCCATGTCATCCAATATTGGGCTGCCACTTTTAATTATATGAGTGGATGTTGGATCTGTCATGTGACATCCTTTCATAGGTTAATTACATTCTCTATGACCCAACAAATGCTTTCCACATGGCATAAGAGGGATGGTTTATAATAAAATATTAAAAAAAAAATATTAAGGGAAAAGAGTTAAGTGTGGGAGGAGTGTGGAATGAGAAATGGGGAAGGGGTAGTGTAAGGGGATGTCTAGAAATGTAGGTGGTGGAGGTGGGGGTGGGGGAGAGTAACGAGGGGAGCAAACTTGTGGGGGTGAGGAAGGTGAGGGAGAAGGGTGAAGGAATAATTTTTTTTTAAAGTATAAAATAAGGGGAGTGAGTAGAGTATTGGGTTGGGGAGTGAGGTGAGGGGTTAAGGGAATGGGATTTTAAGTGAGAGGGTAATTTTAGGGGAGATAAAGTGAGGTTGAGGAAGGTGAGGGAATAAAAAAAAGGTTTAAGTATAAATAAGGGGAGTGAGTAGAGTATTGGATTGGGGAGTGAGGTGAGGGGGTAAGGGAATGGGAGTTTAAGTGAGGGGGTAATTTTAGAGGAGAGAAAGTGAGGGATGTGGGAAATGTAAGGAGAAGGGAAGGGTTAAGGAGTGAGGTGAGGAAAAGTGAAGTTAAGTATAGAGAGAGAGATGTTGAGAAATTTCTAAGTGTAGAGTATGAAAGAGGAGAGGAGATGTGTGAAGAAATAAAATGTAAGTATAGAAGAGTTGTAATATAGGATAGGAGAGGAGAAGAGTTTGAAAATGAGACTAAGTATGGAAGAGGTAGTATAGGAAAGGAAATGAGAGAAGAGTGGAGAATTATAGTGGGTGCTCATGAGAGATTTAAGAAACCAAGGGTCTTGAGATCGAGAATTTTTGGATATGTGTCCGAGAAATGAACTTTATTCCACATGGAAGAGGCACAATTTTCTTCTTAAAATTTAAACCTGGATATCTTGAGCATACGCACTCCGATTTCCAATCTGAAAAATGCATGGTGAAGATGAGAATGAGGGCTACACAATGAACTTAGAATAGTTCAATTTTTTTTTATCTTCTGATATCATTTTTATTATTATTCCAGGAGTGGGAACCTATAGGTGACCATGTTTTGGTCAACAACCGGCTCCAATTGCAGGACAATGACCCCCTTTGGGTTACTGAGAACACCAGAATCTCAAGACCATCTACCTTCTCCATTAGGCTATTGAGTCATATTAAAAACAAATTCATGTAATTCTTCTTCTTTCATGGAGTTATCTTGAATTTTGACTGCCTTATTGTGTAAAACTGAACTGAAGAAACAAAATATGTACATACATGATATACCTAATCTATCTTAATTGAAGGAAAAAGGAGCATCTTAGGTGTAGGTAAACCTCCAATGGATCCATTTAAGCATTGACTCTATCTTTGGATTGAACTCCAAAACTTTGAAACATATTGGTACTTGTACCAATGAGTTAGGGGCACTCTCAATGTGTACTGGAGAAAAATTGAACCGAGTGTGTTGAAAATTTGATTGCATTGTTTGGCCAACAATGCTCTGGAACCATAATTCAATGAAATCGATTCTTGGCTTCTCGAGAATACTATTGTATTTGATTAGCTGAGGAGTTTTCAACGCAAGAATACATTCATATTTTTCCTTATCTCCAAGTACTTCCAAGGTTCTTGATTCATCAATAATATCCTGAAAAGACTCTTGTTTCTTGTAAAGGCAATCTTCCTATCATTCTTCTCAAGATTCAATTCTTTCACCAATTCTATTTGTTGCAAGTGTTCTTGCAAATTTTCATCTTTTGTTGCAAGGATGAAATCTTCTCGTGTATTTGGTGGAGGCTCCTTGATTTTATTCTCAAATTTTCTTCTTGAAAGATATTCATATGGAGTATATGAAAGGTCAATTTTTTCTTTTTGCAAATTGGAATTTTCATATTCATTAACATGACTTGACCCAGAAAAGTCATCCAATCCTTGATTAGATTTTTTTTTTTAAATTAATCATTTCAATAACTTGTGTCCATATGGGAGAGGGTGGGTGGGAAAACATTTCAAAAAATAAATCTTCTAATATGTACCAACTGGTAATGGTACCTGGAAACAATGAACTATACCATTCAAGAGCATTCCCACACAGAGTTTGTAAGAATAATCTACATGTAAAATTATCTTTAGTGAGATTGAAAATTTCACATGCACATTGGAATTTAAACAAATGTTTCTCTGCATCTTCCAAAGTATTCACAAAGAATGTAGACAAATTTTCGATAGAAATATTGGGCATATGAAAATTTTCTTCTGGCAGATTTTAAGGGCCTCTGTGTAGTCACTTTCTTCTTTGGGCAATTGTTCCTTTTGATGCATATCTTGAAACCATTGATGGGATTAATGAAGAATTTAAAGGACCGTCATGACATGAATGAAATTCTTCAGAGGCATCATAATATACATATTCTTGATATTTTTGAGTCTTTCCAATGGAATTGTTAGGGATTCCAGTCTCCCGAATCTTTTGTGCTTCTTGGGTCTTTTTGAAATTATAGAAAATGTGAAACATCTTTCAATAATCCTTTTACAAATCCCTTGCATTTAGAATAAGCAACCCTTTTCTTGAATCTTCTTTTAAAAACTTTGAGCCATGAAGACTCAGGTTCTTCAATCAGATTTGAAGTAGGGCCTCAAATATCTTGAAAAACAATTCCTCCCTCGTATGGTCACAAAAAATGTTGATGCTTGAATCTGTTAGGACCGAAATGACAATCTCACGAGGATATCAATCCCCCTGCATTTTTAGAGAGGTGGTACTCTTCTTTGGCTAAAATATATATCTGTGATATCTTGGATTAGGAGAATGCTAAGGAAACAAAACCTAGATCTTTATTGCTTGAAATTATGAAATGATATAGTTCTTCAATACCTTAATATAATCTTTAGATGCAGCAAGAAATATCTTAACAATAAGAAAAGATTGAAGGAGGGCTTCAAGATCAGATTTTCTTTGTGATCAACATCACATACACAATCTTCTTAATCATATATAAAT
>CBVK0100352691.1:0-20700 GCA_900067695.1 Picea abies
AACCGCTCTTCCGATCTCACTTGAACAACATCATTCCATTGTGGGGGAAATCTAGCACATTCTATCTTTCCCCCTTGCAAAATCACAAGTGCATCTCGAACAACATTACTCCACCATCGGGGAAGGCTAGAGCATACTACTTTTCCCTTTTGCGCAAGCACAAGCGCATCTCCAACAACATCATTACACCATGGGGAAATGCTAGCACTTGTTAACTTTTCCTCTTGCACAAGCACAAACACATCTTGAACAACATCAGTATACTGTGGGGAAATCCAATGCATGCTCGCTATTTCTCTTGCAAAAGCACAAATGCATCTCGAACAACATTATTCCACCATGGGGGAAAGCTAGCACGCGTTAGCTTTCCCTCTTGCACAAGCACATGCGCGCTTCGAACAACATCATTCCATTGTGGGAAAAATATACTACATGTTAGATTTCCCTCTTGTATAAGTAAAAACACAAGGACATATCGAACAACATCATTCCACCATGGGGGGAAGCTAGCATGCCAAAAAAAAATGCATCTCGAACATCATCCCACCATGGGGGAAAGCTAGTGCATGCTAGCTTTCCCTCTTCCATAAGCATATACTCATCTCGAACAACGTCATTCCACTATGGGGTAAAGCTAGTGTGTGCTATCTTTCTCTCTTGCACAAGCACAAGTGCATCTTGAACAACATCATTCCTCTGTGGGGTAAAACTACCATATGCTAGCTTTCCATCTTGCATAAGCACAAGCACAACTTGAACAACATCATTCCACTGTGGGGGAAGGCTAGAGTGTGCTAGCTTTCCCTCTTGCACAAACACAAACACATCTCAAACAACACCATTCTAGCGTGGACGAACACTTGCACATGTTAGCCTTCCCTCTAGCACAAGAACAAGCACATCTCAAACAATATCATTCCACTGTCAAGGAAAGCTAGTGCATGCTAGTTTCCCATCTTTCACAAGCACAAGTGCATCTTGAACAACATCATTCCAACGTGGAGGAAAGATTGTGCCTACTAGCACTCCCTCTTTCATAAGCATAAGCGCATCTCGAACAACATCAATCCACCATGGAAAAAAACTAGTGCATTCTATCTTTCTTTCTTGCACAAGCACATGCACATCCCAAACATCATTCAACCATGGGGGAAGGCTAGCACGTGTTAGCTTTCCCTCTTGCACAAGAACAAGCTCATACCAAATATCATTCAATGTGGGGGAAATCTAGTGCATGCTAGCTTTCTCTCTTTCACAAGCACATCTCGAACAACATCATTCCACCATGGGGGAAAGCTAATGCATGTCAACTTTACCTATTGCATCTCAAACATCATTCCACTGTAAGGGAAAGCTAGCGCATGCTAGTTTTCCCTCTTGCACAAGCACAAGTGCATCTTGAACAACATCACTCCACCATGGGGGGAAGCTAACATGCGCTAGTTTTTCCTCTTGCAAGCACAATCGCATCTCAAACAACATCATCCAGCCATGAGGGAAATCTAGTGCATACTAGATTTCCATCTTGAACAAGCAGTAGCACATCTCAAACATCATCCCATCGTGGGGGAAATCTAGTGCATGCTAGCTTTCCCTCTTTCAAAAGTAGGATCACATTTCGAAAAACATCATCCCACGTTCGGGGAAACCTAGCGCATGCTAGCTTTCTCTCTTGCACAAGTAGGAGCGCATCTTGAACAACATCATCTGTCCATGGGGGAAATCTAGCACACGCTAGCTTTCCCTCTTGCACAAGTAGGAGTGCATCGGGAACAATATCATCCCACCGTGGTGGAAAGTTAGTGTGTAACATACCCCGACCACCAACATGTCGGGGATGTCACTACTCAGACACTTAACTTAGTTTTGACAACAGGATGTAATGCACCCAGTATTTAACGGAGCTATGCCACATAACGTTTTCTCTTTTATATACATATATACACACACAAACAAATATACATAATGATTGCATGCAATTAATCATATACATACAATGCTCTAGCTGAAGCTTTGTTGAAATTACTAAGACAACTGAGAGGGGGGGGGTGAATCAGTTGTTACTGTGCTTAAACAATAATAAACCTATTAAACCATTCTTAAATTTTCTTCAAATGACCATCAATATTATACAACATATAGACGATATAAATAATGAGCATTAATCACACATAAGATATACACAGAGACATTTTTTCACGAGGAAACCCATAAAGGGAGAAAACCTCCTCTTCTTTGAAATGATAGGCAGTCTTTTAAGTTCTATACATCATCTATAATTGAGCACCAACTCAATGTGAGGCTACTACCTCTGTTTTACAAGCTCCAACTTGTTTGAGAGAACCAACTCTCTGGTTTCTCTAGCACCCACTAGAAGGAAGCACCAACTCCCTTAATGTTCCAGCACCAACTGGATGGAAGCACCAACTTCTAGTTACACAGGCTCCAACCTGTATGACAGAGAACACTTGTTCTCCCTTGCACCACCCTGCCACCCTGGTTTCTCTGGCTGCAACCAGATGGAAGCTACAACTCCCTGTGTTCAAGCTCCCACTTGAACCTCTGAGGACAACAATCCTCCCTAGCACCTCCCAACCACCCTGGAATATAAATGAATAATTAAACAACCAACTACATAGATAAATCGATTCTTACCACTTCTTCTCTGTTCTGTAAATCTGGTCTTCTTCTAACTGTTCTGCAATTCTTCTCTTCCTTTGTCTGTTCTGCAATTCTGCTCTGCTTCAACTTGTTCTGTCATTCTGCTTTGCTTCAATTCTTTTCCTCATCTGTTACTCTTCTCTGACTTTTATCTCACACTGCGCATATTTTCAATCTCACACTGCGCATCCTGTGATTTTCCCTTTCTTACAATTTAATTCATTTTTCGTCTAGAACAACCAACCACGCACAGTCTGTATCTTTTTCTTTTATGCACCACTGCCACAACAGTTACACTTCGCATCTTCTTAGGCAAAAGAAAAATGTCTAAACAACTGAAATGCCAACCGATCAAGAATCATGACTCATTTTAGCTAACATATTTGTAACTAATCAGTTAACTATGAGATGGAATAGTAGCCCTCCGATCATATTCAAACTCACTTGAACCGTTGGATTAAGAATAAAGAATCTTGTGCCTATTCTGCCATTTCACAATTCAACATTTCGGCATCCCTGTGGTGAAGCTTAGCACCTCTATCTTCTTCCTCCATCTTCCATCGATGTGCCCAATGGATGTGACCACACGCTTATGCATAAAGTGCTTTCGCAATTTTGCATTTCATGAATCTAGAGATGAGGCATCTCGACTCTCCAAGTCACGATCCCCGAAACTCTGAAATGGAGCTTATCTGAACTGACTCCTTCCCTTCTCGTGACCACCGGTGGTGACCATAGGCTGTGCCAAAAAGGCGCTTCATATTTCATGAGTTTCCACACCATGCTCCGTTGACTCCAAGTCAACGAAATTCCAATCACTTGCCACTTGTCCTATGATTTGACGGTTCATATCTGATCTTGATTCAACAACTCAGATCATATCGCAATTTCACATATCACGATTTCGGCGTTCTTGTGGTTATGTTTCTTTCCTCTCCAAGTCGCAATTCAGGAAACTCTGAAATGGAGTCGGATCAATGGTCCAGATCACACCTTGATCTGACGACTGCGATTAAATCACGATTTCGCATATCGCGATTTCAGTGGTTATGTTTCTTGCCTCTCCAAGTTGCGATAGGCGAAGCTCCGAGATGGAGCTCAGATCAATGGTCCACATTATTGGTGATCCGACGGTCCTGATCTTTTCATGGTCTCGCATCTCACTATTCCTTAGATGGAGGTTCTCGTCACTCCAAGTCGTGATAAGAAAGACTCTGAGATGGAGCTGGATCAATGGTCCAGAACAATCCTCGATCTGACGACTAAGATAGTTTTGTGATTTCGTATATCATGAATTCAAGAGGTTAGGGAACCCCGTTCCTTTGACTTTCCAGTCAGCGACATGATGATCTTTCGCCACGTGTCCTGCCTGAAGATGGACGGTCCTCCTTCTTTCAGGATTTTGTGAGCCCGCTTCTCCTTGGACTTTAATGAACGTACAGGTTCTCCCTGATCCAATGATGGTCGAAACTTATGCTCATATCTAACGTCTGAGATATGTCCTCCTCTTCTGTTCATTCTTCTTGTCTACAATTAGATCTAATGGTCTTCCTTCTTTCGGGAATTAAAATGGGATCCAACAATCAGAAATGCATCTTCTCCTCCCGAGCTTACTTTTTTCTGCTTACTCTGATTTTGCCATCGATGATCTGCCAACAATCCTCTGCACTATCTCTTCTGAGCTTATTCGAATCTTCTCTACAACGTCTTCTCATAATTCCCATCTATTACATACTTTCTGTACTCATGCCATCTTCATTGTTGTACTTGCCATCAATGACAAGCATACAAGCATGCGCTGTTTGTTAAATATTTGCCAACAAGCTTCTTATATAAAGCATAAACAAATAGTTGCATTATGTAAATATACGATTACAGACTGAATTGACAACAAACATAGACATGCAGCGTGTATAGGGTATACCCTTAAACATATGGACAACTATGCTCACACAAACCATAAAATCCATAAAATAACACATAATGACAATGCAACATATAAGCTCATCACATAATCAATACTTATCTTAGTGAGAATGTCACCAACTACGTACAGACCATCCACAAACCTCCCAGCCTTAGACTACATTGTTCATCACTCTCAACAGTGAGTCACCCCCGAGATGGAACTAGATTCCAACCGGAAAAGGGATTACTAACCAGGCTATAGGTTCACGGTCAACCGGAAAGACTCCCTCTCAGGTGTTCACTCAACCACGACCTACATCCTCTCCTTCCCCACATGCCTGTCTCGCCCAAGGAAGTGTGCCCCTTCTCTTCCAGCAGTCCTTTGGCTGCCCCACTTCCCTTCCAGGGCTTTAGCAACAGGTCAGACCGAAAGTCTCAGAGTGCTATAGCCGCAGTTTAGCACCTTTAGGAATCGATCCTCAACAATTCTCCCACTCAGAGAATTTCTCATGGGCCTGAAAACCCACCTCTTCAATTCCGCTCCAAAGCTGTCAGGAACACCAACATGAATGGTTATCACTCTATTTTGAGTACGGTGGTAGGAAGATACAAGGTAGCTCAAGGATTCATGGAATGTATTACAGAAAACAGGTTCTCCAGGTTGCAGGAAAAATGGTAAATATTCCCCCCTTCTACAATGGCCGATCTCCCAAAGGAACTAAGTGTCGACAATAAGTATGCATGTCTCCAACTTGACACTTGTCCATGTTGGAAGCTGCTCTCATACACTTTTCCCCTACTTTAAGACTTAGGATAAATTAATTATCCATACTTTATGTTTTTAAGAAATATTAATATAATATTCCTTTTCGACTTTAAGCTCTCTAGCTTAACCTTGTTCTTAACTTTAGGCCCTCCCTTTCCCAATTTGGTTGGAATCTAGTCCTAATTCTCTTTTATCATGGTCGATCTGCACGCAACGATGTATTTTATATTAATCATGAAACATATACAAAATAGGCACATTGGCCTTTAACATCTAGGCGCTCTGGCCTAATTCCAAAACATAAGCATTCTGGCTTGTAATACTGGCTCACCAGCCTATTACGCATATCATATACATAAAGGTTCGTTGACCTTAATATTGTGCATACTTTAGTTACTGCACACAGTATTTGCTGACCTCAAGGTTGCGTGCTCTTTAGTTACTGCACGTTGTATCCTCTGTCTTCAAGGTTGCACGCACTTTAGTTACTATGTGTGGTATCCATAATGTGCACATTACATCACTTTACTGCACAATATATGCACGCACAATGCCATGCAAGGTGTATTACAAAAATGATGTCTAAACAACTCACTATCTTAATATACTTAGATTATATTTACATTTGGGATCGACCGAGGGACATTACATAGTGCATTCTAGCTTTCCCTCTTGCGCAAGTAGGAGTACATCTCAAACAACATCATCCATCCATGGGGGAAAGCTACTAGCTTTCCCTCTTATATAAGCAAGAGCGTATCGCTAACAATATCATCCCACCATGGCGAAAAGTTAGTGCATTCTAGCTTTCCCTCCTGCACAAGTAGGAGAGCATCTTGAACAACATCATCGCACCATTAGGTGTGCTATCTTTCCCTCTTGCACAAGCAGGAGTGTATCTCGAGCAACATCATCCCACCAGTGGGGAAAGCTAGCGTGTGCTAGATTTCCCTCTTGCACAAGAACGCGCTCATCTCGGACAACATCATCCCACCGTGGGGGAATCTAGTGTGTGCTAACGTTCCCTCTTGCACAAGCACAAGCTCATCTCGGACAACATCATCCCACTCTAGGGGAAAGATAGCGCCTGCTATCTTTCCTTAATGTGAAAACACGAGCTTATCTTAAACAACATCATCCCACCGTGGGGGAAAGCTAGCACATGCTAGCTTTCCCTCTTGCACAAGAGCAAGCACATCTCGAACAACATGATTCCACTGTAGGAAAATGATAACGCAAGCTATCTTTACCTCTTTCATAAGAACAAACGCAAATGCATCTTGAACGACATCACTAAAACCTAGGGGAAAGCTAGCGTATGCTAGTTTTCCTTCTTGCACAAGCACCAACGCATCTCGAAAATAATCCCACCATGGGTGTAATCTAGTGCATGCTAGATTTCTCTCTTACACAAGCATACAGGCATATCAAACAACATCATTTCACTATGGGTGGAAGCTAGTGCATGCTAGCTTTCTCTCTTTCACAAGCACAAGCACATCTCGAACAACATCATTCCTTCATGGGGTAAAACTAGAGCAGGATAGATTTCCATCTTGCAGAAGCACAAGAACATCTTGAACAACATCATTCCACTATGGGGGAAAGCTAGCGTGTGCTAGCTTTGCCTCTTGTGCAAACAAGCGCATCTCGAACAACATCATTTTAGCATGGAGGAAAGATTGCACATGCTAGTATTCCCTCTTGCACAAGCATAAGGTCATCTTGAACAACATCATTCCATTGTCAAGGAAATCTAGCGTGTGCTAGCTTTCCCTCTTGAACAAGCACAAGTGCATCTCGAACAACATCATTCCATAGCGGGGGAAAGCTAGTTTCTGCTAGCTTTCCCTATTACACAAATTCAAGTGCATCTCGAACAACATCATTCCACTTTGTAGAAAAGTTAGCGTCTATTGGATTTATCTCTTGCACAAGTATAAATGAAACTCGAACAACATAATTCCATTACGGGAGAAAGCTGACGCGTGGTAGATTTCCCTCTTATAAAATCACAAGTGCATATTGAACAACATCATTCCATTGTGGGGGAAAGCTAGTGCATTCTAGCTTTCCCCCTTGCAAAAGCACAAGCGCATCTAGAACAACATTAATACACCATGGGGGAAGGCTAGATCATGCTAGCTTTCCCTCTTGTACAAGCACAAGCGCATCTCGAACAACATCATTACACCATGGAGGAATGCTATCACTTGTTAACTTTTCCTCTTGCACAAGCACAAACGCATCTTGAAAAATATCATTCTACCGTGGGGAAAGCCAATGCATGCTAGCTTTTCCTCTTGCACAAGAACAAATGCATCGCGAACAACATTATTCCACCATGGGGGAAAGATAGCATGTGTTAGCTTTCCCTCTTGCATAAGCAAATGCGTGTTTTGAACAACATCATTCCATCATGGCAAAAATCTAGTGCATGTAAGTTTTCCCTCTTGTATAAGTACAAACACAAGCACATATCGAGCAACATCGTTCCACCATTGGGGACAGATAGCATGCCCAGAAAAAACGCATCTCGAACATCATCCCACCATGGGAAAAAGCTAGTGTGTGCCATATTTCCCTCTTGCACAAGCATATACTCATTTCGAACAACATCATTCCATTATGGGGTAAATCTAGTGTGTGCTATATTTCTCTCTTACACGAGCACAAGTGCATCTCGAACAACATCATTCTTCTGTGGGGTAAAACTAGCATATGTTAGCTTTCTATCTTGCAGAAGCACAAGCACAACTTGAACAACATCATTCCACTATGGGGAAAGCTAGAGCATGCTAGCTTTCTCTCTTGCACAAACACAAGTGCATCTCCAACAACACCATTATAGCATGGACGAAAACATGCACATGTTAGCCTTCCCTCTAGCACAAGACCAAACACATCTCAAACAACATCATTTCACCATCAAGGAAAGCTAGTGCGTGCTAGATTTCCCTATTGCAAAAGCACAAGTGCATCTCAAACAACATCATTCCACCATGGAGGAAATCTTGCACCTACTAGTACTCCCTCTTGCACAAGCATAAGCAGATCTTGAACAACATCATTCCACCATGGAAGAAAACTAGTGCATGCTAGATTTCTCTCTTGCACAAGAACAAGCACATCCGAAACATCATTCCACTATGGGGGAAAGCTAGCACTTGCTAGCTTTCCCTCTTGCACAAGAACAAGCACTTGCTAGCTTTCCCTCTTGCACAAGTGCATCTCGAACAACATCATTCCACCATGGGGGAAAGCTAGTATGTGTTAGCTTTCCCTATTGCACAAGAACAAGCACATCTCAAACAACATCATTTCGCCATGGGGGAAAGATATTGCATGCTAGTTTTCCCTCTTTCAAAATCACAAGAACATATCGAACAACATCATTCCATCATGGGAGAAAGCTAGATCCTACTAGCTTTCCCTCTTGTACAAGCACAAGTGCATCTCGAAAAACATCATGCCACCGCGGGGGAAAGCTAGCAAAGCTAGCACGTGCTAGCTTTCCCTCTTACATAAGCACAAATGCATCTCAAACATCATTCCACTATGAGGGAAAGCTAGCGCATGTTAGCTTTGGTAGATTTCCCTCTTGCACAAGCACAAGTGCATCTTGAACAACATCACTCCACAGTGGGAGAAAACTATCATGCGCTAGTTTTCCCTCTTGCACAAGCACAAGAGCATCTCAAACAACATCATCCAACCATGAGGGAAATCTAGTGCATGCTAGATTTCTATCTTGAACAAGCAGGAGCACATCTCAAACATTATCCCATTGTGGGGGAAAGCTAGCACGTGCTAGCTTTCCCTCTTGCTAAAGTAGGAGCACATTTAGAAAAACATCATCCCACCTTGGGGGAAATCTAGTGCATGCTAGCTTTCCCTCTTGCATAAGCAGGAGCACATCTTCAACAACATCATCTATCTGTGGGGAAAAGATAGCACTCGCTAGCTTTCCCTCTTGCACAAGTAGGAGCACATCGCAAACAATATCATCCCACCGTGAAAAAAAGTTAGTGCATTCTATCTTTCCCTCTTGCACAAGTAGGAGTGCATATTGAAAAACATCATCCCACAACTAGGCATGTTAGCTTTCCCTCTTTCACAAGCAGGAGTTCATCTCGAACAACATCATCCCACCAGTGGGGAAAGCTAGCACATGCTATATTTCCCTCTTGCACAAGCACGAGCTCATCTCCGACAACATCATCCCACCGTGGGGGAAGCTAGTGCATGCTAACTTTCCCTCTTGAACAAGCACATTCTCATCTCGGACAACATCATCCCACTCTAGGGGAAATCTAGCATGTGCTAGCTTTCCCTAATGTGCAAACACTAGCTCATCTCAGACAACATCATCCCACTGTGGGGGAAAGCTAGTGCATGCTAGATTTCCCTCTTGCACAAGCACAAGCACATATCAAACAACATGATTCCACCGTAGGAAAACAATAACGCAAGCTAGCTTTCCCTCTTTCATAAGCACAAGCGCAAACACATCTTGAACAACATCACTCCAACCTAGAGGAAATCTAGCGTGTGCTAGTTTTCCCTCTTGCACAAACACCAGTGCATCTCGAAAATCATCCCACCATGGGGGTAATATACTACGTGCTAGCTTTCTCTCTTACACAAGCATATACGCGTATTGAACAACATCATTTTACTATGGGTGGAAGCTAGTGCATGGTATATTTCACTCTTGCACAAGCACAAGCACATCTCGAACAACATCATTCCTCCATGGGGTAAAACTAGCGCAGGATAGCTTTCCATCTTTGAGAAGCACAAGCACATCTTGAACAACATCATTCCACTATGGGGGAAAGCTATCTCGTGCTAGCTCTGCCTCTTGTACAAACAAGCGCATCTCAAACAACATCATTTTAGCATGGAGGAAAGCTTGCACATGCTAGTCTTCCCTCTTGCACAAGCATAAGCTCATCTTGAACAACATCATTCCATCGTCAAGGAAATCTAGTGTGTGCTAGCTTTCCCTCTTGAACAAGCACAAGTGCATCTCGAACAACAACATTCCACCGTGGGGGAAAGATGGTTTCTATTGGCTTTCCCTCTCGCAAAATCACAAGCACATCTCGAACAACATCATTCCACCGTGGGGGAAAGCTAGTGCATGCTATCTTTCCCTCTTGCATAAGCATAGGCACATCTCGAATGTCATTTAACCATGGGGGAAATCTAACACGAGCTAGTTTTCCCTCTTTCACAAGCACAAACTCATCTCAAACAACATCATTCAATGTGGGGAAAATCTAGCATGTGCTATCTTTTCCCCTAGCACAAGCACATCTCGAATAACATCATTCCACCATGGGGCTAAGCTAGTGTGTGCTAGATTTCCCTCTTTCACAATCACAAGTGCATCTCGAACAACATCATTCCACCATGGGGGAAAGCTAGCGGGTGCTAGCTTTCCCTCTTACACAAGCACAAGTGCATCTCGAACAACATCATTCCAGTGTTGGGGAAAGCTAGTGCATGCTAGCTTTCCCTCTTGCACAAGCACAAGCACATCTCGAACATCATCCTACCATGGGGGAAAGCTAGCGCATGCTAGTTTTCCCTCTTACACAAGCATATAGACATCTCAAACAAGATCATTCCACTGTGGGAGAAATCTAGCGTGTGCTAGCTTTCTCTCTTGCACAAGCACAAGCACATCTCAAACAACATCATTCCACCATTAAGGAAAGCTAGCGCGTGTTAGATTTCCCTCTTGCATAAGCACAAGTGCATCTTGAACAACATCATTCCACCATGGTGGAAATCTAGCGCATGCTAGCTTTCTCTCTTGCACAAGCACAAGACCATCTCAAACAACACAATCCATCGTGGGGGAAAGCTAGCACGTGCTAGCTTTCCCTCTTGCATAAGCACAAGCACATCTTGAACATCATTCCATTGTTGGGGAAAGCTAGCATGTGCTAGCTTTCCCTATTGCACAAGCACAAACTCATCTCACACATCATTCAACGTGGGGGAAAGCTAGTGTGTGCTAGTTTTCCCTCTTACACAAGCGCATCTCAAACAATAAATTATTTTCCAGATTGTTTAACCTAGCATTATTAGTAGGAGAAATATCACCTTCATCACACTTGTTCTATTCAACTTTATCTTGCAATCTGAGTTTTCCCTGCCACACCAATTCTGTACTTCTTCACTCTTAGACATTCATTCCTCATATTCCTTTGAAAGAGCCAGTAAAACATCATATGATTTGCCCTGTAAGTAGTCTTTCCCAACAGAGCCTTCATCATCAAGGTTTTCTGCACTTGTATAGTGATGTGCATCATTCTCAAGGATTGTCGAGCCTACATAGTGCCCTTGTTTCTGATCACTCTCACTTGAAATTGTATCGAGCTCTGAGATATAATCATGTTCTTGGAAAGAGCATGGTTTTTTTGTCCATGTAATGATAAAATTAAGCACATAATTGTTCCATGTATTTCATATGCATTGGAAGGTGAGAACCTATGGATACATCATCCTCTCCATCATGATTACACTCCTATAGGCTATGGTAATGAGAGCCTGGCATTGTCTTATTTAGAGGAGCATTTGGATTTTAGGTCTGTTGGTCATTCAAGCTATCAAAATTTTCTAACGATTGGTTTTCCATCCATTGCATATAACAAGGTAAACAATGATGACCCAACTACAAACACATAGATGAAGTGAAATGATGTGTGTTTGATTGATGCATAACAATAGGTAGAACCTCACGTAGAGTATTTATATGCCCCCATTTGCCATCAAACTTGAGTAGAAAAAGAACCATGCAGAATACAAATTCTTAACCTGTTGTCTGAACCATTTGTTACAATTGGAGAGGCTCCTAAGCTTTAAGCTTACGAAAATGGACAACTACATGGGGGACAGACTATACTTTATTGTAGTGCATCTGTGCTCAAGCCTCTTAGAAAATATTGTTTCCAAACTATTGCGGATGATGTTTGATCCTTGTCCAATGACTATATAGGCCCACTTGATTTTATTGTCATCACTTACGAGGAAGAAAGGGTCTCTAATTGCAGTGTTTAAGGGATGGAGGATATGTCAGCATTTCCAACAATCCATTACTTGGGAGATTACTATGTGGGTGTAGGAAAGTCATAGATTATGAAACTGGGTGACAGAGATTCCTATGTAAAGTTCTTGCAAATTTCTTTAAATTCCAACCCCATGGTTGAGCTAAGCATATTCAACCTAGGGAAGAATTAATAGGCTTTAGGTATTATTTGTTTTGAATAATCCATGGATTAGTTTCATCACAAAACCAAAATGATATTGAAATCATAGTTTCGGTTAGTAAAGTCCTTGTTGCTGCAGAAACCCAAGAAAACATAGATAAAATCCCATATCTAATGTGTAAATCCAAACCGAAGAAAACCACACAAAGATATCTTCAGTACCCTTGACCAAGTCAACCAAGACCATGCCCATATTTAATTCACAACTCTTTCTCTCATAAACATACTAGCAAGTTAGCAACCCTTTTTGCTACCCAAAATACCTCTAGCTCCACTTCTTCGTATGATTATCGAATAAATGATATAAGTTGGTCCTGTCAGGATGGGCTTGTGATCTGACCCACCAAAGGGGATGATTTTGGAGAGGGGTCTCAAGCCCAAGAGCAGGAAGGAACTTTGAACCAAAAATATGTCTAATCTGGCAGCGATGTGGCCAGAGCCAATATGCTTGTTGGTCTAAGTAAATTTTTCTTTGGAGGGTTTGATGTCCGTTAGATCCCAATCAAGAATTATCTCATCGACCCATTCTCAAATCAAATCTCTAGTCACAGAACCTCCCCTCTTCTCTGATGGATTTAGGACTACATTAAGATCTCCTGCTATGATTATTTTTTTCTAAATGCATTCCGCTGGAAGCTTCCCGAAGAAGCTCCCAACAATTTTTTTTTTTCCTAAGAAGAGGACTAGAACGTAAATATTGAAAAGACAGACCTAATTTTCGATGGCTTTATGGAGCAACTAGGAAAGGATCCAATGTGTGCACCAATTGGAGGAAACCAGTTCGAATTTGGAAGTGTCCCACCGGGTGTCGATTCCTCCTGAGGCACCTTCGGAGCTAACAACGACCCCTCCACCTTTTTTCCAAAATTTTAGACTTGATTGGAGGAATGCGTTTTCCTCTAGCTTGGTCTCCTAGATTAGTAGAAGATCTGGCTGAGATGATCTAACCAGGTCTTCATTGCATCTTCCTTAGTTTTACTAACTAACCCCCAATAGTTCCAGGAGAGCGCAATCATTAATTACTTTTGGGGGTGGGGGGGTGCCTTTGTGAAATTGCCCCTAGTTTCTGGTATTTTGAGGATTCTTGAGGAGTTTTTCTAGCATTGGTTGAGATCCTTGTAGGTTATCCTTATAAATGGCCTGCTCTCTTCTTTCTTTTTCGGGTTTCCTTCCTCGGGAGGATTTCTTCTTGCCAGTCATGGTAGTTTCGACTTCACCTTCTTCATCCTCAAACCCATCTTCTTTGGAGTCTGCCTCAGATTTCTCCTGGTGCTCTTCTTCTCTTGTGTCTGGATGATGGGTTTCAGGAGAAGGATTTTCCTGTTCCACTAGCTTTAGTTGACTTTCATCTTGGGTTTCTTGGACTTCTTCCTATGCAATTTTCTCTAAGTTGGCGTATCTATTTCCACTAGTTCTTGGAGGTTCTTGCATGGATTTCTCTTTGGGGGAGGGGGATGCTTTGGGGTTGGGAGGGTTTTTCTTGCCTTCATTCCTTGTTTCTGGAGATAGATTATTTTCCTTTTCTTTCTTGGCCTGTTGTCATCCTTGGTTTTTTTCTTTTTCTAGTTGGTTTTCCTGGTTTTGGGGACAATGCTTGAGGAAATGCCCATATTTGTGGCATCCCCGACACTTGAATGGGAGTTTCTCGTAGTCCAGTTTTTGAAAGTAAGACCATGACCCCATCATTAACTTTATGGCCTATGGAAGCCCTGCTTCTAAGTCTGCTTCTACGTAGATCCTAGCACAGGCGTATTGATCTTTAGGGTTTGTTATTTCTATGTATTTCCCCATGGCATTGCCTATAGATTTCAAGGTGTTAGTGTTCCAGCAGTGGATTGGGATATTCGGGAGCTGAAACCAGACTGGAAAAACATTGGGGATGTCTGTTGAGGGATCAAAATCTGGCATCCACCGGTTCAAATAGCGACCTTGTGGCCCCATAAATTAGGGCTCATTTATGAAGATGAGGTCGTGATCTTCTTTGAGGGTGAAGTCGAATAGAGAAAACCCTCTCCCGACTGAGTAGGAGGCGACTGATTGAGAGATAAGAGGTCTCCATTTTCTATGGACGCAACATTCTATGGTTTTTGGAGAAGGCCATAGGCCCATGAACTGCCCAATCAAGGCTCTATCTGCCAAAGAGAGCGACTCAAACAGTTTTCTCTGGTGGGAGAGTGACCTCAGGGATTTCTTCTAGTTTCTCTACAAACTTAGGAATAGCTCCTTCAATCAAATTATTTCCTTATGAAGATATCAATCAGGCAAAGGATTCGACTTTAGAAGGGGACGGAGAGGAGGAGGGTGGTTGGGAACCACCCTCGGAGGCGACCATGGCTTGGAAGTAGGTTGTGGCTGACCTAGAAAAACCTCACCAGGGGAGCTCTCGGGTCGTGACCATAGTACTTTGTTTGTATTGTACTTAATAATGGTATTGACCTATTTTTTATCATTTGTTGGACATTGATAAAATTATATTATCTTTTTATCCTATCTATTTTTGTATCTCCCTAGATGGTGACTATAAAATTCTCCAAAGAATCCATAAAACTACAAATTGCATTCTCTATCGAACATTCAAATTGCTACAAACCCTCCTGCTAAAACTTCTAAATATCTAACCACAATTGCTACAAACCCTCCTACTACAAACCCTCCTGCACTCTTTCAAACAATTTGTGGGTAGTGTTTACATTCTTACATTTAACATAACTAGAGCTGACTACAATTCATGTAACCACATTTTATTGACGCATTATTTCAAACAATTTGCAGGCAATGTTAACATTCCCACACTTTGCATACATGTATACAAAACCAATGCCCACCTAGCTTACAATCGACACCAACGAAATTGAATAGCTCGACAGAGGTTGGTGTCAAGGGTTATCATACCTCTAATTTGTGAAATTTAGAAGAATTTATAGTGATGATTCTTTAGCAACACGTAGAAAGGAAATTCTGGAAAGTAGAAATGATGATGGAGATGCTCATATGAATACCATAATCAATGTTCAATTGTGATAAAGTGTAGTCCTAAATGTCTTCTTGTATCAATCTAAATATGAAGTCTAGGAAGGCATGACCTAAAGGCCATTTTTAGGATTGTTTTAACACATAGATGACCAGCAGTATAAGGGGAAATTCCAACAATCAATCAACAAATTTCTAAGTGTGTTTCCATAGTTCATTTCTAGCAAGAAATTGGCATGATTCTAAGAAAATTCAGACTTTTCCAGGCACATTTCCAAGGAGGATTTTGTCTAGAAACACAGCAGCTAAAGCACATTTTCCCAGCATATAAAATACGGCCTGCAAACCCACAAAAAAGACCATTGTCTACAGTGCTATTTTCAGGCCTAGATATGCATTAACAATATGGTTGTTGGGAGTATGTTGTTCACATTCTCTTTTGGCCAAAATATACTCTTTTTCTTCCAATAGTTGAGTAGACCGTAAACCTATAGTGGCTTGCCACAATAATGAATGGTTAAATCGCTATTACTTATCTAATGCCAACATGCAACAACATGATGAAATGAAGGGATCAACCCTAGTTGATGACTGGTCGGAAGCTCCATGGGCAGTGGTTGGAGCAATGAAAGATTTTAGAAACTCAAAATCTATTCAAAGTTATGGACTATATGCACTTGGTTGCATGCTCAAGGTGTTCAAAGAAGTTGTTCCTTCAGGCTCATCTTTTGATCTCTTACCTTCATCAGATTTTCTTTGTAATAGTGGGGATAGGAAATCCTTCTTTGACTCAAGAGAAACACAATCAGGACAATAGACTGCCAGAAAGGACCTTTCAGTGCTAAGTGGAATAGATGTGTCTTTAACCAATAATGTTCTTGATGGCATTGGTGAATTACATATAGTTATTGAAATTGTAATGGCATCAATGCGGGAATTTCCAAAGATTGAGACCATATAGATATGGGGTTATGTTGTACTTCAGAAAGCATTTCCTACATATATCCAACTAGCTCAATGCATGTTCCATTGTTCAAACAATAAGGAGGATGTTTTCTTAGATGTTTCCCATGATTCAAATAATGCTTCCCTATGTTTTCTACAATCTCAAGTTTGTGACTTATTTGAGAATGACCAGAAGGCAAAGTCACTCATGTTGGATATCTCAGCAACTGATCATATTTTTGTCTTTCTCAACAACAACAGATCATACAACCACAAGAAACATTATTAAAGGAAGATCCACAGACATAGCCAAGGATTTTGCAGACCCATATATGTATAAACCAAAAACATTTTTTTTCACACATCCAATAAAACAAAAACAAAGGAATGGCATTATGATCATAATTGAGGAAATCCAAGTCCACGTATGACAAAATCAAAACAAACCCAGAAGAGATATTCTATTTGAGAAGATAAATCAAAAAATTCTAAGAATACTGGGATGCAACTCACTGCCAAATTTCTAACCATGTTGGTATCTATGATTTTCCTACAATGCTGATGATAATTTTGATTCTATTGAATTTTTGTTCTTCCTTATTTTGGAAAGACAATCTTCATGAGATTGGTGGTGATATACACCATTGTGATGGAGATGATTGTAATGGTCATTTTTCCCATTGTTAGATGAAGCTTTATTGACACTACCAGAACCATTACATCCAATTTCCCAATGATTACTATCAAAAGAAACCATTCTAGACAAACCACATTTAGGAACTGTCATCATTACCAAGGTATTCATACTATGTACATAGTTCACTTGGGACTTTTGTTTTCTTTTAAGTTTTAGCATAACATAGTTGCTTATCAAACTGGAATATCTTATAACCAAAATGAAGTAAGTCATTGGAGAATAGAAAGACACCAGAACTAATCTCGTGCAGGCACTACAAACCAACATATTGATGATCCATAGTCATCTGGTGATCAAATACTATATTTGCACATACCACCAACAAAGAAAAAGCATCAATCATCTTGCATCCTAAAAAAAGTCGACCAATTGCATAAATCTCAGATCCATCTCTTTTCATCTACATATGTTTGGAATCAATGACTGGTGCATGTTACCTACTAATATATGGGTTCTTTTGTAGAAAAAGAACCATAATATACTCCATCAAAAAGGCATAATAGTAATAAAAAGACAAACTCATTTTTGGTGATAGATGGTAAAGGTATTTAAGAAAACCTTTAATTGATATGAATTGAGGTATTCCATTACATAAAAGACAAAAATCTATTGAAGAAAAAGACAATATCGTCAAGGAGAATCATCGTGATGAATGTGAAACAATTTAATTTCTATCTCTCATGGATTGTGAAAATATTTTTGAAAAAAACTACACTAATCAGGGCACAAAGTTTCATTTTAACACAGTAGCATGGATGATGAGAAAAATTTTGATTGGCAGGGTTTTGTTGACGGGCGAAAATGACCATCCGTCAACTGGAAGAGTGGAACCGGTCCGGGGTTGTTTAATAACCCAAGTTGTTTGGGATGAACCACCCTGACGGGTTTAGCGGCTCCATTAGCCGATCTAAGTCCTATGAAAACAAAAGAAAACTACTCTAAACTAACTAATCTAACTAAAAACAAAACTATTAAAACAAATAAAACTAATCGAACTAAAAAGAAATAAAACAAACTAATAAACTAATCTAACTATTCTATATATATATTAACTATTATATATATATACAATCTACTATCTAATACTATACTAACTCTAAGAAATCAAATATCTAACTAGTAACTGAAATAAATCTTATTCACAAAATGTACAATAATTACAATTTACAGATTTGAATAAAACCTGAAAAACTCATTTGCATTCTGTCCTAAGATAGTGAGAGCTATTGTTTTTTGATTTTATAATTTTATGAAAAGAAATAAAACAAAAACTAACTAAACTTTACAAATAATATACTAATTCTAACTACAAATCTAACTAAACATATATCTAACTAAACTACTAATATTATACTAACAAATTAACTAACAAATAAATCACAAACTGACCTGGAGAAACGCTCCAGATTTGTCCTGCATGTAATGATTTTCTTAGCTGATCGGAGGGAGAAAACCCGCACCGAATTATCTATGCGCTCCTTGTAAACAGAAAGCTGCAGTGCTCTTCAAATATGATTACAGGACAAACAAGACATAAAAAATTTACAACAATCTCATGATTTATAAATCTTCACAGTTAGATAAATCTGTATGCAAAGACTTATACAAAAATGATTCAATTGATGAAGAAGAGAAATCTGTCATTCATTAACTGAAACAAAGTAATTGCTATATTTTTTAAGTAATGAAAGAAATCAGATATGGATAACACATTAATTAAATCATATCATTCTGCAATAGATTATGATAGCTAAAGTAGTCTATAATCAACTGCAAACGACATGCATAAACTTGAAACAAAAGATTGATATATTGAAAGAGAAAGCTGTAGCAAAACATCAACTCTTGTCTCAGTTTGTATTAGAATGGTTCTCCCACAAGTGAGGATGCTCCTTATTACAAAAAATAATAAGTATTTATAGACCTTCCACAGGGTAAAACATCCCTGTGGAAGTTATGAAAACTGTTTACATAAAATCTGGGAAAAATATCCCAAGTCTGACTAAACTAGGAACCTAAAATGAAAACATAAATCACACAAATATCTCCTAGACTGTCAGCACGTCCAATGCAATTCGGATGTACCTGAAAGGGGTCAAAAATGGACAAGTTAGGATGATATTTTGTTAATGAAAATGATAAAAATCGAATTCTATAGACTAGCTACAGAATCTTGCGATTTTGTAGCTGGTATAAATCAGACACATAATCAACATTAAAATCAATTAAAATCTTTAAAGAATCAAAATTAACAAGTATCTAATAGCTTATTTGAAAGACAAACGAATCATTCAAATTGAAATTGTTATACTAATTGAGATCAAAACAAGACTAAAATCAAATGACTACAGAGATGCATATGCTCTGTTTCGTTTGTTACCACAAAATAATGTAAACGGAATCATATCGAACAGTAATGAAATCGTTTTCATATCAAAATTGAAATCGATACAGTTAAACAAATCATAGGCAATCATTTGTTATTGCTTCCTCATCAACAGGAAACCCGATCGAATCCATACGAAAACAACAAGATTATTTTCAAATTGATATAACTGTATTAACATAAACCAACGATCCATGTCATTAGCAAATCAAATCAAAACTGATGTGTAAATTAACTCAAATGAAATCATAATGAGACCAATCAATTGATAACAGGATCCGTAAGAGTTGTCCGACCATTTTGTTATTGCAAATTGGGGCAGACAAAATCAATTGACATTCACGAAATCATTTCTTGAATTCATTTTAAAACGAACTATTACCCGAATTTCCTCATATGAATTTGACAGAAGTAACATAAGTCGATCTGGGTTTAACCAATTCGTTTTGAAAATTAAAATCAAACAGAGCAGTATCAATACGAATCCAACTCATAAAATCAATCGTACTAACTAAAGATACAGAACAATCCAATCAAGACAAGAGCAAATCGAACAGTTGGAGTTTAACATAGTCGTTATGAATCAAAACCGTTCCATAATTCGGGCGTAGATATCTTTTGCACAAGCTTAAACGAGAATATCGTTTCCATACTGTAATGTCCCCACTTTGGCACATCATCACAGGGCAGAGATTTATGATGACCAGAGTAGCCAAATGGATGCTATAGCAAGTACAGGGGTATTTGAGAGGCATTGTGGTGTCCAACTTGCATTGATGATCATATTCCATCATTATGAGCCATTCTGCACAAGTTGGCTTTGGTTTCGTTGCATTCCGATAATTTCCAGGATTTTGACTATTTTGAGCTTTAAGTCAATGGAATTCATTGAAGAGGTCATTTTGGGCACAATACTTGGAGGAACCTCTCAGTGTAATAGCTCATTGGAATTAGGAGGAGCAACACTACAGGATGGGATGGCTAGAAGTGATTTTCGGTGGCCAGGGAAGCCACAAGGAGAGATAAGGAGCTTTTCAAAGGTAAAAAGGTTAATTAATTAATTAAAGCGATTTAATTAATTAAT
>CBVK0100352692.1:0-20699 GCA_900067695.1 Picea abies
CATATGATTATAGGCATGATCCTTATGATAGGTACAAAAGTATAGCCAAGAAAACAAGACAATAATTTGTATATCACCATTCTTAATGTTCATTGGGAGCCCTTGGGATATATAAGAGCTTAATGCTTGAGGACATGGCCTTAGCATGAAAAACAAAAACCTTCTCAAAATGTACTGTACTAAAATCCATATAAAAGGGAAGAAGAGATTATAGGACTATCATCTTAATACTATTTTTATTGTTGTCAACATAGCTTATCGTCCTACTGAATCAATTGACAAAATGATTGGGAAACCCTACTTGAAATGGTAAGATACTTTTGCATCCAAACTTGCAATGTACCCAAATCTATATATGCTCTAATATTGACCAAATATTTGACTACATAATTACAATGTTGACAAACATGGGATGTTCACATAATTTGAAATGTTTAAATAAATGATGGAGGCCATTAAGTGGTGCAATGAGTCCCCATTTAGATGAAGAAATACAAGATTTTTGTGCTTGAAAAAGTTGGTCCAATTTATCCATGAATTGTTAGTCACCCTTGATGAGTAGAAATTTCAATAACAATAACTAATCTTTCTTGAGGCTAAAATGAAGAGCAATCATTTTGGCATGATTCTTGATTGAGATGTCAATATTAGTTGCATAAAAAATGACAGGAGGGGGCTTTCAATCATGACAAGTCCACCAAATCCAACTTAGTTGGGGTTACCCAAGAATCCCCATTAAAATTGAGTTTAAGATAGGGGTCAATGGGAGGTGTCCATGGAACCCATTAAAATTGAGTTTAAGATAGGGGTCAATGGGAGGTGTCCATGGAATATTGGTTGTCACAAATATGGGGTCATTGGGATAAATAGGGTTAAAAGCATGGATAAATATTCCCTAGAATGCCAATTTAGTTGCATTCATGGCAGGCCCTATTATATCCTCAAGGGACCAAGCCTTTGTGATGTAGGAGAATCTATATGCAAGCTTAAAAAATGTGGCGCAAGAGATTATTAGTGAGATGTGTTCTTAGGATGTGAAGTAAGAATGAATGTGTAAGAGAGTTGTTGTGTAGATGAAATAATGAGCATGAAATTGAGATCACATTAGAAAACATAATACCGTGCATGTAGAACAAGAATATGTAGATTCGACGCATTTAGGAATCGAAGGGGTTTCAATGTGACAATGAGGTCATGCCAAGAAAGGAAGAAGTTGGATATTTCCATTGGGTAGTTGAAGAGGTTGGAATCCTAGAGGTAAAAGGTGACACAAATAAAACATTGTAGCAAGGAAGAGAGCGAGTCAAATTTGGCATAGAACGAATTGGTTGTGAAAGAGAGCAAGTTGGAACCAATGGAAAGAAGGAAGGAGCAAGCCATGAGAGAGAACAAGTTGTATTTTAAGGCAAGGAAGTATATTTTAAGGGATTGGATACCCAATGTAAGGCATATCAAGGTGCAAGGATATTTTTTGAGTTAGAAGAACTTAATGGCGAGGAGAAGAGTCTCGAGTTGTATATTGCATGGGTTGAAGCAACATCACATGATACTAATAAAGTTTCAACAATGGAATTAAATGATATCCATGTTGAGAGAGAAATATTTCCTAGTGGACCACATACAAGTATTATTCAGATAGATTTAAAACTTGTGACAAAGCGACAAAAGTGTGCAAGAGTATATAGAGGAATTCTATTGAATTTCCATTTATGCATGTCATGATGAGGAAGAGAACAAGAGATTCACGATGTATGTGAATAGGATGAAGTTTGTAATCCAAGATGAAATGAGACTGCATAAGATAGGTACAATAGAAGAAAAAAATCAATTGACATTGAAAGTAGAAGAAAAGTTAGTGCATAACAAAAATAAAAGAATGTCAATAAAGCAAAAGGTGGTTGAGTTAAAAGAAGGAATTCAACATTGCACACAAAGGATTCATGTGAAGAGAAGGATGATAGATTAGTGGAAGGCAACACATAATGAATAAATAGAGGCAGAACTTGAGGTGGATTCTGGAAGGCAACACATAATGAATAAATAGAGGCAGAACTTGAGGTGGATTCTAAGGTAGAGGGGATAATGTTGATGAATACAGGAGGGAAATTTACGGCTACATGTGGAGATGAAGGTCATAGATTTTTGTAATCTTGCAAAGGGATGGCACAAAGAGTAATGAGGCTACAATACAATTAGCCTAAGGTGAAATTTAAGAAGACAATGTAGTTGTAATAGGAACAAAAAGGGTTGATAATATAATGTTGCACAAAGTGAAAATGACACAAGCAAAACAACAAATACCCAACGAAGATAACTGATTGAAGTTTTTTTTTTTTTAAACCAACATAAGTAAGAAGGTGAGTATTGCAAGGTTGTGATTAATTCTAAAACCAACATAAGTAAGAAGGTGAGTATTGCAAGGTTGTGATTAATTCTAGTAGCACATAGAATATGGTTCTAGTAGAGATGGTTGAGAAAATGGGGTTGACATGACATAAGAATCCATATCCCTATAAGTTATTTTGGTTTCCAAAAAGGATAAGATGTGACTATGACCAACCGATGTACAATATATTTTCACATTGATGACTACTGAGATGAGATATTATGTCATTTGATCCCTATAGATGCATGCCACTTGCTACTGCAGAGACCATGGTATTTTGATCATTGCACAATGCATGATAATAGGAAGAATACATATACCATCATGATGGATGATAAATAGTTTCAATTGCTACCTATAAAGGATGGAAACCTGAGATAGGTGTTATTGGTAACAACAAAACAATAACAAAAAAAAATTCTTGATTGTTGTAAATGGGACAAATATTATGCATCGGTTTCTAGGAGTTTGAAAGAAGAACATCATGACCTAGGAGAAATGAGCATACGTGAGAAAGTGAGAAGATAATAGGCTGTGTTCTTGGAAATTATGAGAGAAGACTTGCTAGATGAACTTATGCTAAGAAGGAAGATTGTGCATGAGATAGATTTGGTACCATGATTTCCATTAATACAAAGTCATGCCACACACAAGATGAATCCATTGAAAGTTGTGAAATTGATTCAACAGATTGAGGATTTCTTATCAATAGGCATGATAAGAGAATGTATAAGTCTATGTGTTCTACTAGTATTGTTGACACCAAAACAATATGCTATATTGAGGATGTGTATTGACTCAAGAGAACCAAACAATATTAAAGTGTGTAGGTTTCCTTTTCCAAATATGGATCACTTGTAGGACAAATTGAGTGGTACCAAATATTTTAGCAACAATGATTTAAAAAATGGATACCATCATATTTGAATCAAAGAAGGAGGGTAAAGTATGGGTTGTATGAATGGTTGGTCATACCTTTTGGTATGACTAACACACTGAGTGTATTTATGATATTGATGATTTAAGTGTTATGTCCTTAATAAGGTAAGTTTATTGTTGTGTACTTGGATGACATTTTGATTTATAGTGGTAGAAGAGGTGAGCATTTGCAACATACTAGATTGGTTCTAGAAGTTTGTTGATGAGGAGAAGTTGCAAATAAACTTGAATAAACATGAAATTTTCAAGTATGAGTTGGTATATTTCAGATTTTTAATCTCATGGAAAGCACTAAGCATGGACCCAAAGAAAGTGAAGACTATATTGGATTGACAAGTACCAAAATGTGCATATGGTAAGAAGTATTTGAAAACTAGGCTCTTAATTATACCATATTAAAAACAATTTTGTGATGATCTGTTAGAAAATAAAGAGCACAAGTCTTGATCATTAATCATCTAATGTCCTACGAACCTACACCACAAACATAAGAAGAAAAATCCATTATTGAAGATGAATCATTTTATTACACTCCAAAACCTTATTACAATAAACCTTGAAGACTCCTTAAGGATCAAGCTCATAATGATCCACTATAATGGATAATCTACAGATGGATGAGAAATGACCTCATGAGCTCCTCAAAACATAAATTTAACATACCATATTTTATGTACTCTATTGAGGATATGGTGTACTCTTGAAGCCACCAATTTTCACTCCAATTTTGTTGCTCTTATACCATATCTCTAAATTACATGTCCTAATACCTTTTCTCACTACCCTATTGTTAATTAATTAATATATACATGCACTATAATGTAGGATTACACAATATAATTAAACCATTCAGTCACCATAAATTTAAAATGTAGACTTAAACTTGCAAATATAATTGAACAAACTAGAAACTAATATAATCCATGACACAAACAACATTAATTCATCATAATCATAAGCAAGTCATCAACACTTATCTTTATGGGAATTATCCACCAACTAGTTGTAAAGGAAGGATGTTCCACCCAACCGTAGGCTCCTTGTTGCACCAAATCTCTGCAGCATAGGCCACCCCCCAACTGAGGCTATGAGTCAACAAGAGAAAATTACCTATGGGTTGCTCTACCTCTCTCTCACAACCCAATTCCCATGTTCATAGTCAATTTCCACCTACAACAATCCCAATCCACGATCCTCTTTCCCCATCATCCTGCACTGTTATCGGACTAATCGGTAAGTGTGGACACAAACAAATCTTCCTAAATTCCACAGGAAACTAGAACAAAACAGAACATAATACACACTTCTCCTTAAACTTCATTGTCATATAGACTAGTTTAGTGAGGTACAAGTGACATACCTTTTAACGACGTTTGATCCTCGCTAGTGTCGTTCTTGTAGATCCTTCCTTGGGTTTGCAGAATGGTAATTCTGTCTAAGAATCACAAACCAATGAAGAGGGAAAACAAAGATATATTTATATTCTAATGAAGTCTATGTATAATATCAAAGAATTATACAATAGAAGACGAGATGCTTTGATAGGGAAGAAATGTATTGTTGTATTAAATTAAATGGAAAGTGGAGAATAGTTGAATTAATGTTATTTATGTTATGGATTATATTAGTTTTTAGTTTGTTTAGTTCTATTTGCAAGTTTAAGTCTGCATTTTAAATTTATGGTGCCATGGTGATTGAATGATTTAATAATATTGTATAATATTGCATTATGGTTCCTTCGTATGTCAATTAATTAGCAATAGGGAAGTGAGGAAAGGTAATTCAAAGATATGGTATTATAGCAAGAAATTTTGAGTGAAAACTAGTGGCTTCAATAGTACCTCGTATCTTCAAAAAAGTACATAGGGTATGGTATGTTACAATAATATGGTATTAGAGCTCTTGTTTACAACACTAGGGCTGCATGTGATAGAAGTCATCTCGTATATGAAGAAATTGTAGTTTGCTTGTCAAGTGTTTGACAAAATGCTTCAAGGAGAATAATTGGCGAAGTATTTTTTTTGAAGGCAACAATTGTAAGAATTATGGCATAAATTCCAAAATTGGATTCCTATTAGAGTATATGAAGGAAAATTTTATTCGGTTAATGAATTATAGAGTTCATCTCCATGGAAAATTGAGTAAAAATGCAATTGGTAGGCTAACTATTTGATAAACTATCCATGAGGAAGAAGAAATGTATCGAGCCATAATCGAGAATTCCTGGCCTTAAAATGATCGAATGGTGTCTTTTGATAGATCATAGCATTGAATTGAAGTGGTTGTTGAATTTTTTTATAAAAACACAAAGTTCAACTCTGTGTAAAAATTGGGGCAAAATTGAAAAAATTGACGAAAACACCCAATTTAAAAGGAGGATTAGGGGAATTATTTTGACAGCTCTGATTTTTGGAGAAGTGATTTAGAATTCTTGAAAACTTGAGAAGAAAGATGGTGGTATCCTTGATTTGATAAAATTGATAAAGTGCATATTTACTTGCATTTGGAAGAAAATGCTACAGACCTAGAATTGAGATGCATCTAACAATTTTATTGGTATGCACACTTCTTGCAAAGTTAGAGTTACACCAAGGCCAAGTAAATAAAATAACTGAAGAATATTATTGAAGATGAGACATGGAATATGGACAAGGACATTACATCCATGAAGAAGAAGTCAGAGGCCTAAATATAAACATAAAAGAGATAGAGTCTAATGAGCATGGAGAGAGAATGGAGCCATTAGAGCCGGTACAAACTATATGTAACTTGAAGATGGAGGTGCAATGTTGTAGAGTTGATAATGAGAGGATTTTGAAAGCTCAAGAGAAGAAAAATCAACTTATCTATTATAGAGCTTAAATCAATTGCAAAAGAAAATGAAGAATGGATCAGGTTCAAGGTATGGGGATGAAAGTAGAGTTCATTTAAGAATAGAAAATTGTGGAAAATCCAAGCACTCAAGAAGTGATACCAAAACTTAAAGGAATCATTACTCACCAACACAATCAACTAGGAAACTATATGCATATGAAGAATCACATACCAGCCTAGAAGTGTCCCTAATTAGACATTGAAGGAGAAGATATGAGAAAAATCATTTGCAAGGAGATCTTAGAAAGATCAAGCCACCAACCTTTAATGGTGAAAACAAGATGTGAGAGGATATTGAAGCTGCATACTAATTCATCTCTAGAAGCCAAAATTTCGATATACAACTTACAGGGAAAAAATTCTATTTGGTGGGATCAACTAAAACAAGTGAAGCACACCGATTAGAGGAGGATTTCTTGGAAGTAGTTCAAAAAATATCTCCAACAACAATGTCTTTCTAAACACTACCATGACAAGGAGACACGTGAATTCTTTGAACTCAAGTTGGAAAATATGACCATGCAAAAACATGAGAAGAAGTTTTTAGAGTTGTTGAAGTATGTTACAATATGGTATGAAAACAACAAATTTGAAGTGAAAATTGGTGGCTCAAAAATACCCCATATCCTCAATAGAGTACAAAGGATATTGAGTATGTTACAATAAACCTTTATAGTAAGAAATAATATCCACATAATGAATATCCAAATATTGAATATAGAAATATATTATGACACAATGAGCCACATAGTTGTCTATTATCAAAAGCCACATAAGTGATCCTCATTACTTTAAAACTCATATTATGACACAATGAGCCACATAGTTGTCTATTATCAAAATCCATATAAGTGATCCTCATTACATTAATTTGCAGACCAATAAAAGAGTGCATGATGGCATGGTGATTTAAATGAAGTACATTAATAAAAGAGTGCATGCTGGAATGAGGATTTAAATGAAGTACACTAGCATAAGTATTTTTTGAAATGTTGAAGGAGAAAATCACAAAAGCACTTGTATTGGCATTCCCTGACTTTGAGAAAGTATTTCAAAATGTAGTGAACCAATAAAAGAGTGCATGATGAAATGATGATTTAAATGAAGTACACTAATTAAAAAAGCACATGATGGCATGAGGATTTAAATGAAGTACACTAGCGCAAGCATTTTTTGAAATGTTGAAGGAGAAAATTACAAAAGCACTTGTATTGGCATTCCCCGACTTTGAGAAAATATTTCAAAATGTAGTGAACCAATAAAAGAGTGCATGATGGCATCAAGATTTAAATGAAGTACACTAGCGCAAGTATTTTTTGAAATGTTGAAGGAGAAAATCACAAAAGCACTTGTATTGGCGTTCCCCGACTTTGAGAAAGTATTTCAAAATGTAGTGAACCAATAAAAGAATGCACGATGACATAAGAATTTAAATGAAATACACTAATTAAAAAAATGCATGATAACATGAAGATTTAAATGAAATACATAACACAAATATTTTTTGAAATGTTGAAGTAGAAAATCACAAAAACACTTGTATTGACATTCCCTAACTTTGAGAAAGTATTTCAAAATGTAGTGTAATTGATAGTGTAATGCACTTAGTATAATTATTGGAATAACATTAAGCTAAAATGATAAACCAATAATATTAAATATTATAAAAATTAAAACTAAATAATATTAAATATAATAAAAAATTAAAACTAAACTTAACTTTACTATAGAAAAAATTTAAAAATTAATTATCAATAAAATAAAATAAAAAACTTTTGAAAAAGTCATCTGAAATTTCCATAAACACCATCTAAAAATAAAATAAGTGAAGTAGGAAAATAAAATTTGTGGATATAAGGGCACAAAAAGTATACTAGTATAGGCTCAATAATAATATAAATGAGTGGCTTAGGATTTTCATGTCTTTTTATTTAAATGCTCATTTTGAAGGTAAACCCAAACTTTATCTGCCACACAAAACTAATGATCTGTACATAGTGTTGGTTATATTGAGCCTCATACTTTTACTAACCCTTATGAAAAGTCTATCAAACTCGATTATGAATCTTCCAAATACATTGTATACAAATTATGCTTGTCAATGTGTAGTGACTTTGATAATAGGACCTCGATGGCTAATAAATCCTTTGAAGAATCTAAGACGTGCTTCAAAAAGAGAAGGATAAGTGTTTGTGGTGTTATGCAATGTAATTATATTTCACATATAGGATGATGGAATCTCATGTCTTTGGATACTTATGATTTTAAACTAGCATAGATTCATCTTAACTCTACATGTATCATGTGTCGAGAGGGATCAAATCTCTTGACGTTGCAAGTCTTTTCTCAAGTTTTTTTAATTTTGAAAAAAAAATCACCTTAAAGGACTTGATCCCTCTCGACACTTGATAGAATCAGAGTTAAGATGGATCTACACTGGTTCTTCACACACACACACACACACACACACACACCACATATTGAGCATGGAAGGATTTTACACATCTATCTCATACTTTGAGCAACACACCATTGAAATGTTTTAACGATCATATGCCAAAAAGGATCAAATCCATTGAGGTGTAAGCCTTTCTTCAAGTTTTTTCAATCTATAAAAAGTTTTCACCTCGTGGAACTTGATCCCTTTTAAGTGCATGATAAATCCGAAGTTTATATATATATATATCTTTTCCATGTTGAACAAGGAAATAAATACACACCACTCTCATATTGAAATGTTTAACCATAATATATATATTTTTTCAATTGTTGTATAAATTTAAAGTTGATATTGAACTAATATATTGAACATGGACATTGAAATACGTTTTTGGTTATTAATATTTGTTCTAAATGTCACGCTCTATATCTCTCTCCGTGTATAATGTTGATATAAATTTATTTACATTGAAATATTTTATATATTTTTTAAATACGACGTTTTATTTAGAGCCCACATTAAAATATTTTTTGTTATCAATATTTTTTTTTAAATGTCATGTGTTAACTTGATATCTCTCTATAAAGTTGATATAAAATTATTTTACTTAATGTGGATATTGGCATATTTTAATTATGACCGATAATGAATTTTTTTTTTGTTATAAATATTTGTTTTAAATACCACATGTCAATTTCATGCTTAGCATGGAAGGAATTACACATCTCCCTCACACTAGGTTGTAGAAAGCACCTTTCAGTGCAAAAATGCAACAATTTAACTATGGTGTGATTTACTACCTATGCTTAATCATATGTCTAAGGATAGAACACTGTAGTACTTCTCTTTAGCTTAGTGTTCATCAATCCCCACAAAGCCTACCAAAAGTAGTTATGAAATCTATAATCGCAGTTGGAGATGATTGGTGTTAGTAAGCTCAAATGCACACATACCTTCTCAAAGAACAATTGTGTTTCTTGTGGCACTAAAATCATTTTCTTGCACAGTACCATCACATACATGTTGTTGAAATGGTCCACACCTACCATGAGATAAACATTGTCCCTATTAATGGTCGATAAACCGTGAAGAAAATCATTAAAATTGACTTTCATAGTTTACTTGGAATTGGAAGTGGAATGTACTTGCCTAACTTTTGAGAGGAAGTCTACAAATTATGTGTGCTTCATTTCTAATACTTAATCACAAGGTTGCACTGTTACAAATAAATACTCCGCTTCATGTGGCACACCTTCTTGATCTTTCTCTAGTTTATATAAATGGAAGTGGCTTGTGGCTTGCTATCTTTTTTAAGAGAAAATAATGTCGCCAACACTTCATTGCTTGAACCAACGCATATGTTCGTCATAAAATGAATATCTTCGAACCATTCTGAAAAAAGTCTCAAAGTGGTATGTGAAAGTTCTTGGTGTTCAGATTTTAAAGTGAATATTTTCTAGTATTTAAGGGGGTGGATTATCATTCTTGCGAGACATTTATGTTTTGGGTTATTAATTTGTTTCTTTATGTTTAAGGAAGATAAGTTTTTAACTAAACAAAAACAGTTTTAAATCATAAATACTTTATCAAAGTAAAAAATTTAATGAAAAATAATTGATCCAAATACAACAAGTGGTCATCTAAGATATCCCCGAACCAATCCAACACATAATCAGATAACGCTAGAAGGAGGGCTTGAACCTCCGACCTTGTGGTTAACAGCCACACGCTCTAACCAACTGAGCTATTCCAGCTGTAGTTATGAGAACATTATTTATTTAAATCACTTACCTAAACAAGACATTTGAAATAATACTAACCGAATTATTCCTGTGCATTCTTGATCGGACTGGCCAAGTATCCAACCGGAGTAGACCAGAACAGAGATAGTGTATAGTTGATACATCAACAAATAAATGCGTTAGAAAGGCATTCAGTGAACACAAACGTCGCTTCGAAGATTCAATGAACATTGTCCACAAGCAGCGTTTGAATTTGCCTCCATATGTGAACACAAACGTTGGTATGAGAATTATAGTTTGAATTTGCCTCCATATGTGAACACAAACGTTGGTATGAGAATTATATAAACATATGTAAATCCATCCCGTAGTAGGGATATATAACCAACCCCAATATAAGAATTATATATCAGTATATAAATCTTACACTGGGGATTTATAAATCATTGGTATGATATATATATATATATATATCAAGAGGTGGTGGTGATCATGGAGGGGGTGATGCAAGTAGTGGGTAGTAGTGTATAGTTGTGGAAGGACTAGGGTATATATCATGTCTCCATGTCATTTTTCAATACATTGTTGTTAAGGTTCTGCAATGATAGATGAAGGTCATTTTCAGAATTTGGTCTTAGGAGGAAAATTTAAACTCTGCATAGTGGATAGTTCTCACCCCAAGATTCAAACCAGGTTAAACAACAAAGGTGGAATTGCTTAACTTGTCCATTGTCAGTTGGTACAAGAATAAATATTGATTTGTATAATTGTGGTATGGACTAAATCCCTCAAAGTGATCTACAATAGCCTTACCCATCTTAGGGAATGGACTTGACCCATGGATCACACTTTGTGCTAAACCAAGTACTTGTTGATATGGGCCCTTAACCAAAATGTGCGACTAGGGAATTCAACAATGTAGCATATCATTGGTAGAAATTCAACCTAGGAAGTAGTGGTATGTGGGGTTAGCATATCATTGGTAGAAATTCAACCTAGGAAGTAGTGGTATGTGGGGTCGTTGTAATGCAAGACCACTATAGGGGATTGAACTTGAGACCAATTACCTATGGATATGGGTCCTTCACCAAAACCCTAGACTATGACATTCAAAAAAATAACCATGTCATTTGTAGAATTTCAACCCAATGCATTATATGTGGAGTTGTAATGATGCACATGCCCCATGGGGTGGGGGGGTTCAAAGTCAATAACGACTCCTAGTGGATATGGGCTCTTAACCAAAATCCTAGAGAGGAGCATTCAAAAAGGTAACCATGCCATTGGTAAAAATTTAACCCATAGGATTGTATGTGGAGTATTAATCCATGGAGGTATATGTAGAGTTGTACACAAATTGTATGTGGAGTATTAATCCATGGAGGTATATGTAGAGTTGTACACAAGTTTTACAAGCGAATGCTACAATTTGATAATGAAGAAAGGGCATTGCAGTGATTGCAAATGCATTGTAATTGTTCATTACTAGAAGGTGGCAATGAACTTATGATGTAGGGGGCTTAGATCACATTACCACAAATATATTCTTCTCACATTCACCATTCCCTAGGAACCAATTTGACCATGAAATGCAAACCTTTTTGGCCGATTCACATGATGTTTCCAACCCAAATTGCCCACATGTTTATACTCCCATTTTGTCTTTGTCTGTAGATTTCTTACTTGACTTCCTAGAAAATCCAATGGATGTTGCAACTTTAATCCCACCTCCTTCTAGTAGATGGACTGAAAAAATAACTTATAATACTAGATGATAGAGGTTGAAGAACAACTTTTTTTGAAACGTTGCCTATAGAAACTTACAAATGTCCTTCAACCACATATTATGACAAATGTTAATATGTCATCAAAAACACCTAAAATGTGCACTTGACATACAAGTTTGATCAATTCACTACTTGCCACTAGATTGCATATCCATGGACTTGCAAAACTTCTTTCAAAAAAGAGTTACAACTATGAAATGATCCATGTCTTGTTACAAACTCTACTATCACCTCTCTTCATTGCTCAAGTTTTCTTCTAAAATTATGATACTTTTTTTTGTTACTTTTTATTACTTCAATGGTCATACACCCATTCTAATTTTCATACAGCTCACTAGTGGAATATTGATGATCCAATGATCTCAAAAGTATTATGAGTCCAAAAAGTGAGGAGAGTTGCCACACCCCAAAAGTATGGGTAGTGAGAGGAAAATCCACCACTAATTGGGATTGAATTGCACTATAGGAAAAGTTGGAAAGGGGCATTCAGTCCCAACTTTGCTCATTGTCCTTTGCTACTAAATCTATGAAGGGCACTACCACATATTTTCTATGTTTTTGAGAGAGGTGAAACATTGTTAATTTAAAATTACGTTGTTGGATTTTGGAATAAGTGGTAAAAAACATCCTCTTCAATTTGTGGATGTTTTTGTTCAAAATACATTATTATTATAAGATGATAGATATGATATTATTGTGTATCAAACCCCCATGTCATGAGAACTATGAAATTTTTGTATGATCATGTTTGGGGTGAATGAAGGTGTAATTGGAACACCTCCTAAATGAAAATGATTCAAGTAAATTAATACTATCAATGACGATTAATCAACGTCTAATATTAGTGAAATCATGTCAGAATTGTTATAATTGATGGTGAATTGATCACAATAGAAGTTCAAAGAAAAGAGAAGTCCAAGGTCGTCACATGATATTTCTAGACTTGTGGGTGCTTGACAAGATTGTAACTATTTAAACCAAGCATTGTATCAACTTTGTCCCCATGAATATTTAGGACATATTTTGGATCTTTTGGAAATGCATGCAAATATATCTTGAATATCCCACTCAACAATTATGGCTACCTAGAATAAAGTTAATCTCCCATATAATACTTTGAACTTAGTGGATTCAAAAAATCACTATGCTTGCTCAATTTCACCTTGAACCTATCATTATCCATGCTCTTGTAGCTCAATTTCATAAATGAGAGATTGTGGACACACATATAAAGGGCACTCGAAAAAAAACGATCCAACTTTATCGAGTCATCAAAGCAGGGCAATTCCTACACCAAGGCAAGTGGTTCATTTGGGGCCAAATTCAGCAAAAAATTCCTCATTTGATGGGGGAACTCAACGCAATGGATACCATTTCTTCCTAAGGAGGGAGGATTCTTGAACCTATCGTTATCCATGCCCTTGTAGCTCAATTTCATAAACGAGATATTTGGTGCCTTCATGGTGTCCCTCAACATAGTAACAAGATAAATCTTAAATATGTTTCCATGTATTTTGTAGGAAGATATGAGGCACTTCGAAAAAAAAGGAAGAGATGAGGCATGAGGGCTTGGCTCAATGAAGGTATGGTTCTATGTTGCCTTTGAAAGGGAGATAATGTAGCTATATAACGAAGACTATGCCCGCTAAGTGAAGTAATGACACACATGCATTGTGTATGAGGGTGGGGGTGTGGGGAGATATTAGGTAAAACATATTAAGTCTTTATATGAGTGTGGGGTTGGGGGGGGATATTAGGTAAAACATGGAGAGATATTAGGTAAAGTATATTAAGTCTTTATATGAGTGTGGGGGTGGGGGGAGATATTAGGTAAAATATGTATTTTGCCTAAAATCTCCCTCCACCCCCACCCTCATATATATTTTACTTAATATATCCAACCAAGAAACCCAAAATATGGGAAAGTGTGGTCAATTCCTTCATAATTATTTTGACAATCAATCCAAAAATCAAGATCAAGAAGGGAATTTTCCATTGTTCATTGTTTCCCTCTAGTCAAAGTGAGATGCACTAGACATAACAAAGATGATACAATTTTACCCAAGGCTAGATATTGCATGCTTGCGTGCCAGTGAAAACTACAATTGATGGGAGGAATTCATATGTTTGTATATACTATAAACTAGGCAGAGGGATTCATATGTTTGTATATACTATAAACTAGGCTTACATATCCCTTATAGTAGTTGAGAATGAACTTATGTTGCAATCTAAAGGTTACTCGTTAATTGGTGTAGAAGTGAACCCCAATGAACATAATAATGGGTTTCCCGTGAGTTGTAAATGCACCACACTTGTCCACCAGAAGGAAAGAAAGAGGGATTTTCATAGCTTGTTCTGGCTCCACACATCCAAAACTTGGCCCCTATTTTGTCCCTACAAACAAGTGGTAGTTTTGTCTTCATCCATTAGCATGTATGGCATACAATGAATTTCCGAGAGCCTTATTTTTCAATTGCAAACAATTTATGTCTTTCTTTAAAAGGAAATTTCCATTTCTATAGTGTGTTCCATAGTGTCACGAGAATGTGAATGGGAAGCCATTCTTACCGATGAGTAGTATCTTTCAATTCCCAAAAGTGTAATCAAGTGTCCTAAGAAACACTATGGATTGCATCGCTCCAAAATTGATGAACTGTATATCCATCAAAAAGTCTAACTGAAATGAATATGTTTTGAGAAGCAAAACTAGATTTGAGGGGTCAAAATCGGGGAAATATTAAGAACCATGCAGTGATCCAATCATTGACTCATTGCCTTTTCATCCTATATGTTAGATGATAAATAGTGTGTATCCAATAAAGAGGATACACCAATAAGTAAATCAATGATTAACTCATTACATGGTGCTTAATGTTTCCCATCAAAATTGGCTCTAGGAATCTTCTCAAAACAAAGGCCACTGCCCATCACAATTTCCCAAAAATTATTAAGTGACATCAATGACATGATCCCTTGAATCATATTCCATAAATGTGATCCTTTAGAAAAAAAATGGAAGTCGTGGAAATATCCTTCCATGATATGCTCATTACATTTATGTAACACCCTGTTTCCCCCAGTTTGTAAAAATAACTGGACTGGCCAAGAACTATGGCAAAATCATAAATGTGAATATGTGATGTAAATGGAACTTGAGGAAAAGGTCAATGAATGTGAATAAATTCGGCAGAGGACCAGAAAAATCCGATTTAGGTAGTGGGTATGTGACAATTTACCCCTTCGAGATGTGTGCCCATAGAGAGGATCTTTCATAGAGGCGCCTCCATCATAATTCACTAGACACACATTGATTAAAAATATTCAATCGCCTCAAACCAAGGCCACCTATACATTGGGGGATACAAATCACTTTCCATAAAACAAGTGGGCACTTTGTGTCACATTGTGCCCCCACACAAGTCGTTTTGAATTTTTTCTAGTTGTCTGATAATTATTGAAAAGTCAATAGCGCAGGAAACAAAAACAAACAAATAGTAAAACTTGAAGCAATGTCTTGAGAAGAGTAACCCATGCAACCAATGATTATCCTTGGAATTTCCAGCTATGAAGATGTTTCCTAATTTTTCCTATCGAGTTTTTCCAGCTAATCTCTTGAACTTTGACTTCACTGATGTGAGTCTGACTTCCTTCTCGAGGAGGAGTCTCTCTAAAAATGGAGTACCCAATGAATGTGAAGTTGTACTTTAAGAGGGATAAAAAGGGGTATTAATAGATAAGATCTTTGATTTTGATTCAACAATTTCACATCCAAAGGATTGAATGAAGGTATGGAGTCCTCTTTTAAAATATAAGGCCCTAAAGAGTGATTATCCCTTTAAAAACATGGTGTCATCAACAAATTGAAGACACCTTGGATTTTAGTCTATCAATTCTATTAAAATTAATTATAAATTTATAAAAGAACTCTATATTTTAATCACCTTTTTCTCAACGAGGGATTGTTCAACATATTTTAGGATAAAATTTAAACTTTGGTAAATAATATCTTTCTCTAATTGTGAGATTCAAAGTTTGTCTTTTGATAAATATTTTGTTGAAATTATAAAATAACAATCCATGTGTGCCACATCAAAGCAGTGTATACCACATCACATTTTCATATAAGTTAGGTTAATTTAGAATTAGTAGATACGAGTTAAAAAGAATAATGGAAAGTTTAGATTCTTGTGCATAGACAATAAATGATAATAAATATCATACAATAAATAATAATTATTAATATATAATATGGAAATAGAATAAATAATATATTATTAATATATGAGAATAATATATAACCTAAGTGGGCCTAATGATTAAGAATGTGTGTTTCTTCCTAAGAGGTCACAAGTTCAAATCGAAAGGGGGGTAGGGTATGTATACCTCCGTAGACATTACCAGTCAAATCGTTGGGCGAAGAGAGTCTCTAATCCCACAAACAAGAGGGTCTCATACACCAATTTGGTGTATGGCTTGATCGTGACCTTAAAATTTGATTATTATTATTATTATAATAACAATTTATAATATAGTCATAATATAATATAATATAATATGAATGAATAACCATAATATAATACTAGTATGAATGTGACAACATTAAAAACAAAAATATATAATATGATATATATAATATACTCATAATATAATATCAATTAATAATTATAATAAAATAATACTACTTATGTATATATAAGAAAATGTTAATACTTATTATATTATAATACAAATGTGAATGCTAATAATGTATTAGAGGATATACTTATTATAATATAATACAAATGTGAATGTGTCAACCTATCATATTATAGGATATTTGTAATATAAAATAAAGATAAAAAACTTCAACTCATACTACCAATTTATATGAATTAATGATTATATAAAATTTATATAATACCAAATTAATAAGCATATTACAAATTTGCAACTACTAATTAAATATTATATAATAATTATATAATATTACAAATTAATAACTATATGATATAATATTATTATAAAATAATATCAAATACAATATTAATATATAGTGGAAGCACACATTATTATTGCTATATGATAATAATGGAAATATAATAAATAACAAACATATTAATAGTATAAAATATTCCATATCGAGTATTTTAAATATTTTGAGCATATATTGAGACGATCTCGCCAAGATCTTTACTAAGTTGAGGTGTACATATGGTTAAATATTGTCAAATAGAAACATAACAGATAATCATCCTTGACTTTTATGTCTAACTCAACCATTATGGTTGACTCAATTCTTGGAAATTTTATTGGTTATTGAATTTCCAACTCAAGAAGCACAGTTTTTCTTATAAGGCCCATTTTTGGAGCAAATTTCCTCTATTGATTGAAGTACAATCATCTTGGTACCCCATATACCTTTATAAGAGTTCCACTAATTTTAAACAGTGGAGTGGAACTCTAGATGAATAGTCCATATCATTTCAAATTGAAAGGGAGTGTGTCAAGGTTGATTTGTCTTTTAAAGGAATAACATAGAAAATACAATGATCAGACCTTGCACCTGATGTATAAGATTCAATAAAGATTTATAGAGTAAATTGTAATGGTTTTGACTATATAAAATGATCTATTCTTATTGCGATGTGATGCACCCCTCCTCACCTATAAATATTTTGGTAAAGACATTTGTACCTCAACTACTCATCTTCAAAACTTGGGTGGTCTCTTGACCACAACCTAAGAAAGGCCTTTTTGGGACCTATAGACTGTGTGTGTGTGGATTAGAAGATTTGACACTTGGCCCTACCTGGGAGTAATGGTACAAAACCATGAATTGATGTTATCTTTTAAGGGGGAGTATTGGCTTGTGGAAATATTATTCTAATAAAGATATTGACATCTCAATTACTTGTGTTCAAACCTTGAGGAGGTATCTTGAACAAACTTAGGTAGGGCACATTTTGGATCTATAGGCAATGTTTGTGTAAACTGGAAGAGCTAGCACTCAGTCCCACTTGGGGGTAATAGTTGAAATACATGAATTGATGTTTCATTGTAAGGGGGAGCATTGATTCATGTGGAAGCAGTATTCCAGTAAAAACATTGGCATTTCTAATATTCATGTTCTAGGAAAATATGCCATTACATAAGACAATATCAACTACAATGAGAGAGGATATATGCAATCTCTATCAAAGCAAATTATATTGCACTAATTTTTTGTGATCCACTTTATTTCTTTGCGAGATGTATGATGGTATTGAATTCATAGCAATAATCAACAAGTACCCTAGGGTAAGCACACTATATCTAATTAGTGAGGCTTAACAATCCATCTTTCTTGAAATTTTAGTTGGAGCATACACATTTATTAGTTGGAATTTTAATATATCACTATTGTATTCCAAAACCATTGTTGAAAATCCAGTGTGTCCTACTTGTTAGATTTTGGTGATTTTTGGGTTCTAGAGGATTGATAGCCCCTGAATGAGCCAAAGGAAATATTTTCTATGGTGACAACCCTTACAAATTATCTTTTTAAAATCATCAATTATTTCCAAGCTATACTTTGATTCTTGATTAAGCATGCTATTTGTGTTCTCCAAAACAATTGGGTGTTTTAATAATATTTGTTTTCTTTGGAAGATTAACCCTCAAATATTCTATGAAAGGAACTTCATTTTGGTGATACATGAGTTGGGGTGAGAAATACCCATCAATTTGTGACATCTTCCTAGAGTCAACCAAGTCCCAACCATCTTTTAGAAGGTTGATTGGTGCACAATTGTTGATGGGTAAACTATATGTCTTAATTTCCCTCAATTAAATTATCGACTAGGGTAAGTAGACTTAGAGGTGTGATACAATATGAGTCAAGGAAGAAAAGAAAACTAACAAAAAGATTAACTAGCCAAGATAATGGTTTACTCTAAGGATCAACACTCTATATCAATCTACAGTTCATTTTAAAAGATGATTTACAAGATTCTAAACAAGCTAAAATCCATCTAAACAATATACTTATTTTAGATGTACAAAGAAATCTTTAAAACAATGATCTTATTAATCTAAGTGAACAACTCTTCAAAAGAAATCTATAACTATGAACAATTAATCTAAGCAAGCAACTCTTTGGATGGGCAAGCAATCTTTGAATAAGTAAGCAATCCTTAAAAATCAATTCTTCAAAGTGAACTCTATTCTTAAAGCATATCTTCAAAATCTCATAATTACTCTTATCTTACAGGAAATAAACCTTATCCTTACACTAATCTGTCTAACTGAAAGCAAAGAGTGTTGTGACAATATTCAAATGTAATGGTTATATCTACGATGGAAAATTATGTAACAATGGCATCTAATCACTACTAATAATTCAAATGGAATCATTTAGATGCTAACTTCTACAAAGAAATGCAAAGTATGAATAAGACAATCTATGGAGAGCTTTTCCATTATGAAGATGTCAAATTCATATTCTTGGAATTAATATAGTCTATAAACCTTGTGCAAAGAGATTTGAAATCAACTCTTATCCTATCACTCTAGTGCTAGAAATAAAGTTATCAATTTATGTAAATCTAGAAAAAGTAATCGACCTTCCCAACTTAATAAAGTAGATGCAGTTGTTAAAGATACTGCCTAAATAACCAATCTGTGAATGTGAAGTAATCTATGGTTCATGAAACATGGAAAGAAGCTATGATTGCACAGTTAGATAGCTATGAACATATATCCACTAATAAAAAACAACCTGCATGAAAAGATGTTAGATGGCAGAGTATGGACAAGTAAATATGGACAACTGTGAGTACCCTAGATGTTAGATGGCAGAGTATGGACAAGTAAATATGGACAACTGTGAGTAACCTATAATAAACATACAACTTCAGGGAGCAACCTGCAAATTATATAAATAGATATACACAGTAATACAACTTCAACAAGCAACCCTAAATTAGTAAGTAATGAGAGTTAGATGCGGAAATGTAAATATACATCAATATAAACAAGCTACCCAGACCACTGGTGTCCCCCCCAGACAACCGTGGCACTACTCCAACGTAAGATGCAGTCACAAACTTAGCATATCATTTGTATTAACATCAAAACTGAGTTTTTACAGAGTAATTCAGGATAATGGATTTATATATAAAATCATGTGTGTTCGTCCTGAGAGACTCCAATATTTACAGAGTTTATAACATAACTGAGAGGTCGACCACTGAAAGGGTTGACGCTCTCTCTAAAACATAAATTCAATAAAATCTGACAACAAACATCATCTCTTCAACAACTTCGTGTGCTCAAAATAGAGGTCGACTGAACTGATCGAATTTAAATGTGATGAATTCCATAGCTGGAGGGCTTGAGCATGAATAAAACCCATGTGTCAGATTTGCCAAGGAGAGCCCGCCAATATGCCAACCTACAACCGCACTGCACTCCGAGGGTTGGATCGAGGGATGGATCGAGGGATGGATCGCGTTTTTTACATGTTTCAAGCAAAAAAAAAAAGTATTAATATATTGCACTCACTCAATTAA